>JAOBSW010000820.1:0-143107 GCA_026214975.1 Gentiana macrophylla | reverse complement strand
TACACCTTTGTTATGAAAGCGCTTAATCTTTAAGATAGAGAGATGAGAGATTAATAGGCGAATTATCTAAGAGATTAGAAATTCACACTTTTGATAAAAGTGAACCACAATCTTTATTAAATCATCACAAGATAATCTAGAGTCGAAATTGAGGGCTCATGAATCGGTGGATCATTGCTTGTTCGTTGTTAAATTAATTGAGAAAATCGCTTTGCTGCTGCTTTTTTGCTTCGCTTTCATCGTGAGTAACCGTGAGTAAGTTTATTGTAGTTTTAGTTATAAAATAGGTACAACTTAGTTAGCCTTCGGTTCGTAATTATCTTTCCCGGCTTTAGATCTTTGATCTTCATTCAGCTTTACTTTGTTGTTTTCGCTTTTAGTTTTGTTTTGTGTAAATTTTAGTAATAATAGTAGTCGTGACAATTTAGAAAAAATTAATAAGAACTAGATAAACCTCGATTCCCCGTGGATCGACTGCTTTTAATCGCTATACTACGATCCTCGCACTTGGGGTAAACCGGATTTATTTTATTACTTGTTATATTTTGCTTTGCATAAAATTCGAGACAAGTTTTTGCGCCGCTTGCCGGGGACCTGTGTACGGTTGTCTAGTTTTTGTTAATTAATTTTTTTCTTAAGTTTGTGCCCTTAGTGTTTCTGCTTTCTTTCCTTAAAAAAATAAATAAATAAAATTAAAAAAAAAAAAAAAAGTTGGTTTATGCAAACCTCGGAGTCGAAGGCCCATCGCTTTTACACACTCGACTCGAGCTTAACCATAGTCGACCAAACAAAGCGAAGAGTCCGCCCCGCGGTTCTTCCCGACGAAGAGAACACGGCCTATCAAGATTTCGAACGACGCTTAGCAGAGGAGATTGAAGAAATCATTATCATGGTCGCGAATGAAAGACGACGCTATCACTACGCCATGCCCGGTGAAGTCGAGTCAACCCAACAAATGCTTTTACCAAACTATTAATGCACCAACTTTCGAACTTAAACCAGGTCTTATTCAAATGATGCAACACGATTTATCTTTCATGGTTTTCAACTGAGAATCCTCCGTACAACTCGCATACAAGGAGTTAGTGAGATGCAATTAAATTGAAATTGTTTCTTTTCCTAAGAGGGAAGCAAAAGAGTGGTACAACTCTCTTCCCGCCGAGTCGACATAAACTGGGCGGGCCGAACTCGAGCACGAGTTCCTGAGTCAATATTTCCCACCATCCAAAACAAATTGAAGGCTTGAGTGAAATCTTCACATTTTTCCAAAAGGAAAATGAATCTTTCTTTGATGCTTGGAAGAGATTTAAGGCTCTCTCGCGGAAATGCCCTCATCATGGCTTTAGACTTGCAGAGGCAAGTCAACACTTTCTTCAAAGGATTGACCTAACTCACCAAGGGTATGGCCAATAGTTCATCGTGAGGGGCATTTTTAAGAAAACACCAAAGAGGATGGCGCTTATTTGAAGATATTTCCAAGTACAACTACGCCTTCATCTCACGCTATCTGCACACCTCTCCACCTAGGATCGAGCGAGGTGAACATGCAAAATCAGACGCCATGCCGCAAAAAGAGGGCAGCTCTCAAAATATCCTCTAATCCTACGAATCGTAATCCGGCCATTTCTCGTAACTCTCAAGTTCGCTTTTGTGAAAGTTGTTGTCACCGCCATTTGGTTGGCTGTCGCTTTTTCCCATCCTGCGTATCAAGTCAATACTATCCGTAATCGTGACAAGCCATCCGGGGCCACATGTCGATATGTGATAATGTGGGTATACCGCTGCGCTTCATCCCATGGTGGACGTAATCGCCGGTTAATACTTTCAACGGCCAAAGAAATCGAGATTCAACAATCGCCTCTCTGCCAAAGCAATTTTCAAAACCAGGGTTTTAATCAAAATCCGAACTTCAATCGTAACCATAATATGAATTTTCCCAATCAAAATCGAGAGTTCAACCGTAATCGCCGAACAATCCAAATCCTATGTTTCAAAGTCGGTATATCCAATCTTTCCACAAAACTTTGCAATTCTCAAGGCCCTCTCAATCTAGTAATCTTGACACTAAATTGATTCCTATCGAAGGAGCAGAATAATAATTTCAATTCCTTCTTCGCTCAATCAAGAATCTTGAAAGGCAATCGGCAAGTAGTCGACCAAAAGCTTCTAGACCAGGTGGCGCTACTCCACTTTCCCGAGAAGAACCCAAAGGTGGTCAAGTGGCTCAAACCGAAAGTTAAATCAAAGCCAATGCACCGATCTAGTTCCCACAATTCCCTATGGTAGAGAAGAGGCTGGGCTATGAATTTAAGATCCGCACTCGATTAGTAGTCCCCCCAACTGGGAAATTACTAACCCCTCCTGCCAATGATGAGGCAGGAGGGGAAGTCGTACATCCATGCCCCCATGTTCTGGATGATAGTACTCAGGTGGCTGATCCCCTGAGAAATAAAGAGTTTGAAAGTACTCAGGTGGCTGATCCCCTGAGAAATAAGGAATTTAGTGGAAGTCGTGGTGATCCCCGATCGGCAAGAAAGGTGAAAAAGTGGTGAGGTGGAAAGATTTGGAAGATAAAGCTGTTAGTTCATCCTCAAAGCAAGTGTTTTCTGAGAATGATTTAAAGAAACTTCCATTTCCACCCAGAAAAAATAACATCTCCTTGCATGAAGACAAAAAGTATGAGAAAGTGCTTAATCTTCTTAAGAATACTCAGTAAATCTTCCTTTATCTGATGTTTTAGCCGAGATGCCTAAGTATACAAAGTTCATCAAGGATGTTGTGTCCTCCAAAAGAAGCTCAAGACATGGATCAGCTTAATTGGTGAGAACCGCCTGTGATTGGTTATGATGAGTTGCCAATCAAGGGGTGACCCGGGAAATTTGTGCTCACGTTGTTGATTGGAGGTTTAGTCTTCCCAAATTCTTTATGTGACCTAGGTGCATCCATTAGTCTCGATGCCATTGTCCTGCTTGTAAACAGCTTTGTTTAGATAATCTTTTAGAACCCACAACCATGAATCTTCAATTCGCCGATAAATCTTCCAAGAAAGTCGATATTAAAGGATGTTTTAGTTCAAATTGATAGATTCACTTTCCCGCTTGATCGGTACGCCCTGACATCGAGAATGATGAGAATGTTCCTTTAATACTGGCAAACCTTTTCTTTCTACAACCAGAGCCCCTCATTGATTGTGATGGTGGCAAAGTGACTATACGAGTTGGTGATCGCGAGGTGAGCTACAATGTCTCTAAAGCTATTCAGAGACCCTCCGATTATCCAACTCAAGCTTCTCCATCGAGGACATGTCGATGACTTTAATGACTCTATGGAAAAGGAAGTCATGATCATTGAAACCGAATATGAGCGATTAGTGGAGAATCAATAATCATGGTTGGGTGAATCTAGAACAATTAGAGCCAAGTTGATGAAGGTTCATTGAATGGTGAAGCTTTGGCAAGAGGACTCCGAGTAAACTCATGATGTTGAGTTGAAAAGCGGGGAGCTTAAATCTAGTTTAAAGAACCACTCATGGATTTGGTATCAAGCCTTTGCCTCAAAGACCAAATACGCTTTCTTGAGAGAAGGTGACAAGCTTCCTTTAATTATCTCTCGCAAGTTATCCCGGTTAAGAAATGAAGTTGTTGAATGTGTTAAGGAAGAATGAAAAGGCTTTCGGATGGCAAGTGGGAGACATTGAGGGATATCTCCCCGATATGCATGCACAAGATCAAAACCAAGAGGTGCTAAGTGTGTTAGATGCCCTCAGAGGAGGCTCAACCCTCACATGCAGTGAGGTGGTTAAGAAAGAGATTATCAAGCTTTTTGACATGGGTATTATTTTTGCAATTGTCGATGTTGAATGGGTGTCCCCTACTCAAGTAGTTCCTAAGAAATGAGGAATTACTATCGAGAAGAATGAAAAGGGTGAAGAAATAGCATTGAGGCTAGTAATCGTTATAGAATCAGATGACTACGTAAAACTCAATGAAGTCACTAAAAAAGATCATTTCCCTTCCGTTTATTGACCAGATGCTTGAGCATCCGCAGACATGCATTCTAATGCTTTCTTGATGGTTATTCAGATACTTCCAAATAGCCATAGACCTAATCGACCAAGAAAAGACCACTTTCACCGCTTTATGGTACATTCGCTTATAGGCGAATGCCATTCGGTCTTTGCAATGCCCTACCACATTCCAAAGATGCATGCCGGTAATCTTTGATGGGCTTGTTGAAAAGTGTACGGAGATATTCATGGATGATTTCTCGCCTTTGGTCAATCTTTGATCACCGCCTCGATAATCTTGATCAAGTATTATCCTTACCATGTGGAGAAGAACTTAGTCCTAAATCGGGAAAAATGCCATTTTATGGTAGACGGGCGAATAGTTCTGGCCACAAGATATCGTAAAGAGGAATGGAAGTAGATAGGGAAAAAGTTGAGGCTATAGAGAAGATGAAATTCCTAAAAATGTGCGTGAAGTAAGAGGTTTCCTTGGACACGCTGGTTTTATAGAGGTTCATTAAGGATTTTTCCAAGATAGCTAAGCCCCTTTCCACTTTACCTGCAGAAGATGTTGTTTTCAATTTTGATGATAGTTGCAAGCATGCGCTTGATGAGCTTAAAAGTCAACCGATTTCCGCCCCCATCCTTATCTCTCCCGACCGAACCTACCTTTGAACTCATGTATGATGCATCCAACTACGCTGCAGGTGCGCCTTAGGTCAGTCGAATTAAGGGAAAATTCCACCCATCTCTTACGCCAACACACACTAAGCCCCACACAAGTAAACTACACAACCAATCGGGGTGGAATTATTGGTCGTAGTCTTTGCTATGGACAAATTTCAGAGTTACTTGTTGGGCGCCTCGATCATTGTTTAAATCGACCACGCCGCTCGCGCCATCTTATGACAAAGAAAGATGCTAAACCGCGCTTACTACGTTGGATACCGATCCTCGCAAGAATTGATGTTCAAATTAAGGATAAAAAGGGCAAGTGGAAAACGAGTAGCGCAGATCATGTTTCTAGAATGCGTAATGATGAAAAGAAAGAACCTCAAGAGATAGACCTTTACTTTCCTCTCGAGCATGTTATGCATATAGACGAGTGCACTCCAGATGTTCCATGGTTTGCCTCAATCGCCAACTACATGCATTCCCAAGATTTAAATCCGCACTTTTCATATCGAGAAGAAGAAATTTTTCTCTCGATTTGAAAACCTTCGTGTGGGATGAACCTTACCTCTTTAAAATCAGAAAGATGGATTGTTGAGAAGATGTGTCCCCAAATCGAGCAACGTGATATCATTGAACAATGCCACGTTGGACTCACCGGTGGTCACTTTGGTCCCCGGAAAACCGCTGCTAAAATCTTTCAAACCGGTTTCTATTGGCCCACGATCTTCATGATTCGTAAGCCTTCGCAAGGCTTGTGATAGGTGCCAACGAACTGCTGCTCTAACTAGGCGCTTTGACATGCCATTGAAGCCCATTTTAGAATGTGAGGTATTTGATGTATGGGGTATTGATTTTATGGGCCCGCTTCCATCTTCATGTGGAAACAAATACATCTTAGTCTGCGCTGACTACGATCAAAATGGGTGGAGGCTCAAGCCACTTCTCGCAATGACCACAAACGGTCATGAACTTTCTCAAGAAAATATATTCGTGAGATTTGGATGTCCCGTGCCTTAATCGTTGATGAGGAACGACTTCCGCAATGTGCCACTAGAAAAAGTCCTTGAGAAATATGGTGTCCGGCACAAAATTGGCACACCATATCACCCTATGACTAGTGGCCAGTGTCGAGAGAAGTAATCGAGTTTGAAAAGGATCCCGGAAAAAGTTGTGAATAATATAGAAAGGATTGGAGTCTCAAATCGGATGATGTGCTATGGGCATACCGCATCGCCTATAAAACTCCCATGGTACATCTCCTATCGATGGTGTATGGCAAACCATGCCATTTGCCACCGAATTAGAGCATAAAGCATATTGGTCCATTAAGTTCTTGAACTTTAATGCCCACTACGTGGTGAACATCGACTTTTGCAAGCTGCATGAATTGATGAGTTTAGACTCCGGGCCTACGAGAGTGCCAGGATTAGCAAGGACCGAATGAAACTCCTTCATGATGCTAAAATCAAGAAGCGAGAATTTCAAGTTGGGGAGCAAGTCTTACTTTATAATTCCAGGTTGCATCTGCTTCCCAAAGTTGAGGACGCGCTGGTCCGCCCCTTTGAAATTCTTCAAATTATTGCCGGAGGTGTTTTAGAGCCGAGAGGTCATGGTGACCACCGCTCGTGAGTGAATGGTCAAAGGTGCAAGCATTATATAGGACAAACCAAAGAAAAACCTTTGATTAATCACTTCTCGACATCCTCGGTGTGGTATGATCAAGTCAATGGGCTTGAAGAATTTTTGCCCGACTTGTTTTCTCGAGGATGACGGCAAAGTGGCTTGGTTGAGCAATTTATGGTCGATAGTTGGGACATGGAAGAGCATGAAAGGAGGCCAAGTTAAAGAGGAAATCAAGAAGAAAAAGTCGACAATGGGAAAATTAAGAGCGCTTGGAAAGAAGCAAGGAACATAACCTCCTCGTGTTAGATGTCGCTTTTGTGGCAACCAAGCTAATAAGAATTTAAACGAGGTCTTAAGTGGTAGAAAGTTAAAGTGGCCTGATCCAGCCGAAGTTGCAGATTGTCGAGTAAACGACGTTAAACAAAAGCGCCACCGAGGCAAGCACTGATAATAATAATAGTAATAATAATAATTTGGATACAACTAGTCTTAATGAAATGTAGAATATGTGGAATGAATAATCATAATGGAAGTTGAACACATAGCACAACCAAGTATCGTGGATGAATGTTTGAATGTCTTTTAAAGGGAACGATTAGGTGGTTATCCAAAATCTCCGAGGAGTACACAAAAACATTCAAATACATCATTTCTTGGACTTAGGTTGTTAGAATGATTTAACCCTCGAGGAGTCAGGTATAAAAGACCCGCTACATTTTATGATCTAGTCTGCTTCCATTATGAATTTATGCCTTGACTATGATATATACTGCTTGATACTCTCTATGATACGATATGCTTAGATGTTCTCAGTGCTTTACCCGTGAGTTATTTTTCCATCTAAAGCTTTTATGAGAGTGACCATTTATATATTCCCGATCGAATTTTCTCACGTAATAGGCCATTTACTTATTATTCTCATATCCCTATTCGATGTTTTGGCACGAGGACCATGTCCCGTGTTTGCTTTGTTTGTTTTGGTACAGGATTCGGATCGTGTTTTTTCATGGTCATTACGGATTCGATAGCATCTTTCTCGCTAGGTTTATAAGCTAAGTCTTCCTCTATCTCATTCACATGTTGAGGGTAATGCAAAATCGTAAGTGGGAGGTAGATTCGATGATGGTCTAGCAATGACATTAAGTGTTTATTTTGTATCGTAAAAAAACCCTTAGTTTTTGAATCTTTTTCGTGCATTAATAAGTTGATTAAAATGAACTTTATAAGGTATATTTTTCATGTATTTGAAGATGTAATGATCAATTTGGATATATATAACCAATGTGATCCGTAAGTGCATTTTAACCCCAAATTTATTTGTGTAACATGAATTCCTTCACGTAAGCCTTTGACATTGAAGCTTAAAATTTTAAATCAGATCCATTCAAGATCCTAGTGGTTTATCCTATAATAGCAAAGAATTTAGTACCTAACTTTTGAACGTGTATCGTGAATATCTAAAGGTTTGAATGTGATAGGAAGGATAATAATTAAGTTCTTTGGGAAATTGGAATGAAAAGAAAATACCAAATTAAGATGAGCCAATTATATGTCGGATGTAGCTACCAATGATTTGAGGCATAATAGGTGTTATCACGAAACGCCCTATAACACTACGAGGTTAAAAGCTCCAGATCGCTTGATGATAGAGTCCAAATGGGGGGTGTTATCAAGAAACATCCTATTGCTTTGAATGAAGGCATATGCTACAAATGTGAAATTAAGTCCAGCTAGGGTGTTATCACGAAACATCCTATTGCTGGGAATGAATTAAGCATGGTTGAAAACTTAGTTATCTTCTGACTATCCCCAGTATAAACTGAATGATATGCATTAGGGATTATCCTAATAAGTACACGGGAGGACGTTGTGTGGAACTTTTGCTGCCTATACCTAGGAAAGTCATTAGGACTGTCTGAATGGATACTTGTGCGTTTGCTTGAATTATTCAAGAGAGGAAAGTGGAAATTGAAAGGCTTGTCACACACACACTTTGTTATACATTTATATTAAGGTTAACGTGTGGTTATGATTCGATCGGTTGTATTATCTGGTTGTCCCTTATATCTTATCTTTTCATGAATTTTGTCCTCATTCATTTTGTTTTATCACTTGTTTTGCTCGGCGACCACCAAAAGCTAAGTGGGGGTTTGTGATGACGGAAAAATTCATCGTTATTTTTATAACTTTTCACCCCGTTTCTGATATCATTTTGAGCACTTTTGTATCATTTCGAGTCTTTAATTCCTAAATTTCATAAAAATATATAAGTCATGAGTATTATATAAAATATCGTATTTTTATCGTGTTTTTATAAGTTTTGTACCGGTTTAGTAATCGGAATGTCGCGGTCGGATTTACGCTTTGGTATTTTGGTGGTTTATTGCAGAATTATAGGTTGACCAAAATCCCGAGTAATGACACGCTTTGAGGCCTAAAAGAGGTATTTTTAGGGATATAAGAGTGTGCCACTAACTTAAGCCATTGTCAGTGTAAGCTCATGCTTAGCTTAACTAACGAATTATATCTTCGACGAACAAATGGCTCATTAAAACGGCATTTTCTGAAGAAGTGTCCTTAATGAAAGTTGTAGATCTTTGAAAGAGCTTTCCAACTCATTTTAAATCACATCAATCGGACTTCTACAACTCAAGTATCATTAAGTCAAGCTGGTCAAGTGGCTAATCGATTCGATTTAGTGGAAATTGAGAAATATCTTCGATTTGTTGAATGGCCCATCAAAAAGGCATTTTATGAAGAAGAGTCCTTCATGAAAGTTGTAGATTTTTCCGAGAGCTTTCTGATGCCTCTTGAATCACGTTGTTTGGAGATCCAGAACTCGAGATATGAATTTTAGAAGTTTTATTCCAAAATATATAATTTATATCCGAAAATTAGAAATTAAGGAAAGATGAATGTGATGATTAGCACCGGCACAGTCCGGATATTTGTCGGCCCGATCCGGCCTTGGCAAAATAGTCTATAAATAGGCTCAGATGCATCAGAGTTAAGAGCCTTGCTTTTTTCAGCCATTTCTTTTACTTTCTTGTTCTTATTTAGTTGTAGTATTAATATATATATATATATATATATATATATATATATATATATATATATATATATATATATATATAACTAATTTCTTTCCTTTCGTTTGTTTTGTTTTTTTTTTTTAGTAGTATATATATATATATATATATATATATATATATATATATATATGTATATATAAGTACTAAAATATATATACTACCTTATATATATATTTTCCTAATCCCTAATAGTAGTATATATATATATATATATATATATATATATATATATATATATATATATATATATATATATATTATGCCATAAATAATATAGTAAATGTAGATATCGTTGTAATGCTTGGACAGCTTATCGAAAGATCGTTGTTGTTGAAGTCATAACTATTTCCGGAGAATACGGCTCCTCGAATCAACAATTTGTAATCAAATGATTTCAAGCAATCATACGATGATGAGAGGCTAAAGCACGCGTTGGAACAATGCCTTGTGAAACCGATTCTTAAGAACATCTCGATTTCGACTTTTGGATTGTTTTGTGAGTTTTTATCAAAGTTTGTATCTTTATTATGTTCTTATTGATTATGCAATTTAAATCGAGAGATGGTTATTTGTTTGATGTTTAACGCTTGATGAGAATCGTCGTTAAACCTTAGATCAACGTAGTAAAGATTAGATTTTTAACCTAAAAATAACGAGAGTTGTTAGGTTAATATCTAGGTTGCTAGATTGAGAAATCTTACACCTTTGTTATGAAAGCGTTAATCTTTAAGATAGAGAGATGAGAGATTAATAGGCTAATTATCTAAGAGATTAGAAATTCACACTTTTGATAGGTGAACCACAATCTTTATTAAATCATCACAAGATAATCTAGAAGTCGAAATTGAGGGTTGCGGAATCGTGGATCATTGCTTGTTCGTTGTTAAATTAATTGAGAAAAATCGTTTGTGCCGTTTTTGCTTCGCTTTCATCGTAGTAACCGTAGTAAGTTTATTGTAGTTTTAGTTATAAAATAGGTACAACTTAGTTAGCTCTGGTTTGTAATTATCTTTCCGGCTTTAGATCTTTGATCTTCTCATTCCCGCTTTACTTTTGTTGTTTTCGCTTTTAGTTTTGTTTTGTGTAAATTTTAGTAATAATAGTAGTCGTGACAATTTAGAAAAAAATTAATAAGAACTAGATAAACCTCGATTCCCTGTGGATCGACTCCGGTTTTTAATCGCTATACTACGATCCCTGCACTTGGGGTAAACCGGATTTATTTTATTACTTGTTATATTTTGCTTTGCATAAAATCCGAGACAGATACATTTCCCCACTTTTGGCATGCAATACATGATCGTGCGAAACGATGTGAATCTTTGTAAAGTGTAGGCCAATAAAATCCACATTGCAAAACTTTGTATGCCGTTTTCCACCCCCCGTGGTGGCCTCCGGTATCTTGACCATGGAAAAAAGAGAGTATGCTCGAAATTTCACAATCGGGAACGCATTTCTTAATGATGCTAGTCGAACACCTCCTAAAAAGGTTCGGTTTCTCCCAATAGTAAAATTTCAAATCACGAAAGAATTTTTTCTTCTTTTGCCATGTCCAAGTAGGTGGAACATACTCACATGAGAAATAATTTACAATATTAGCAAACCAGGGTGAGCTCTCCTTCGGTTTTGAACCAAAGATGAATGAGTTGCATTGTTGAGGAGCATCCACCATCATGAGTTGTTCATCTAAGAAATAGTCATGAATCTCTCTTCATTTCCTTCTTCTTCAATGAAGTCCAACCGCTTAAGTGGTCCGCCACGACGCTCACTACCCTTTTGTCTTTAATCTCGATATCGAATTCTTGGAGTAGGAGAATCCATCGGAGAAATCTCGGTTTAGCATCTTTCTTGTTCAATAAAAGTACTTTAAGGCTGCATGGTCGGTATAGACAATAACCTTGGAACCAACGAGATAAGATCTAAACTTGTCGAGGGTGAACACTATTGCAAGTAATTACTTCTCGGTTGTTCCGTAGTTGATTTGAGCAGAGTTCAATATGTGAGAAGCATAATAAATGGCTTTAAGTACCTTGCCATGACGTTGGCCAAGCACGGCCCCAACTGCTAAATCGCTTGCATCACACATCAACTCAAAAGGTAGGTTCCAATCCGGTGCTACTAAAACTGGCGCACTAATCAGTTTTTGCTTCAAAGTCTCAAAAGCCTCTATGCACTTTTCATCAAAAAACAAACGGTACTTCTTTCTCAAGAAGATGACTGAGAGGTTTGGCAATACGAGAAAAATTGGCAATGAACCGTCTATAGAAACCAACATGCCCAAGAAATCCTCTCAAAGTCTTCAAATTAACCGGTGGAGGCAACTTCTCAATCACTTCGATCTTTGCTTTGTCCACTTCTACACCTTCATTAGAAATTCTATGGCCCAACACAATACCTTCTGATACCATAAGATGACACTTCTCCCAATTGAGCACTAAATTCGTGTCCTCGCATCGCTGTAACACACGCTCCAAATGGGAGAGACATCTTCAAAAGAATCCCTAAAAACACTGATATCATCCATGGAGATTTCCAGAAATATCTCTACCATGTCTGAAAAAATGGCAGTCATACATCTTTGGAATGTAGCCGGAGCGTTGCACAAACCAAACGACATTCTTTTGTAGCTAAACGTTCCGTAAGGACAAGTGAAAGTCGTTTATTTCTCTATCTCCTGCCGCAATGAATATCTGTAGATAGCCCGAATAACCGTCAAGAAAGCAATAGAATTTATGCCCACACAACCGCTCCAACATCTGGACGATATATGGAAGTGGATAATGATCCTTCTTGGTATGGTCATTGAGTCGTCGAAAATCTATACACATGCGGTAACCTGTGACTTCCCTTGATGGAATCCATTCATGTTTATCATTCTCCTTCACAGTAAGTCCTCCCTTCTTGGGCACAACTTGAGTAGGGCTAACCCACTCACTGTCAGATATCGGAAAAATAATACCCATCTCCAATAACTTGATGACCTCTTTCTTGACAACCTCTTGCATATTGGGATTCAAACGACGTTGTGGTTAAGCACATGGCTTAGCATCTTTATTTAGAATAATCTTGTGAACACAAATCTCAGGTCTAATTCCTTGAATGTCAGCTACGGTCCATCCAAATGCTCTCTTATGTTTCCTAAGCATCATCAACAACAAGTCTTCCTGCACATCGGTTAGTGACGAAGAAATAATAACAGGAAGGAGATTATCACTTTCAATAAAAGCATATTTCAAGTTAGGAGGTAGAGTTTTCAACTCTAGATTCATTGGCGGCTCCTCTATTGAAGGTTTCAATAGCGGGCCATCATGCTCCAATTCTAGATATCGATGCCATGGTTGTCTGTTGAATGTACGAAAGGTATCCAAATAAGAAATCACCGCTTGCATCTCTTCATCATCACTTTCGCCTTTCATCATTAAATACGGACAAGGCCAAACATTCCTCATGCTTGTCTTCAAAGACCTGCACGTTAGTATTCTCCATACAAGCAAAAGACAATGCATCAACAAAAGAAAACGACTCTCGTGAATTGTATGGATGCTTCATGGCTTTGAAAATATTAAATGTGACATCATCCTCATTAACTCTCAAAATCAATTCTCCACGTTGAACATCGATCATCGTCCTTCCCGTGGGTAAGAATGGACGACCAAGAATAAGGGGTGTTGAATACCCTTCTTCCATATCCATAACCACAAAGTCAACTGGGAAGTAGAACTTATTGACCTTCACAAACACGCCTTCTATGACTCTCTTAGGGCGCTTTTATTGACCTATCTCACTAATTGTAGAGTCATCTCGTGAGTTCATCAACTTTCCTATGCCTAGTTTGATAAAGTCCTCGTAAGACATGAGATTAATGCTAGCGCCAAGGTCACAAAGCACCCTCTTAAACAAAAAGCCCCCAATTTCACACGGGATGGTAAAACTCCCGGGGTCTTTAAGCTTAGGTGGAAGCTTATGTTGCAACACAGCGGAGCATTCCTCATTGAGACAAATGTTCTCATATTCCTCTAATCGCTTCTTTTTAGTGAGAATATCTTTCAAAAACTTACCATACACAGGCATGCTAGTGACTGGAAGCGAGCGTATTTCTTATCTTTCGAAACGTGTCAAGGAAGCGAGCGTATTTCTTATCTAGAGTTTTCTTCTTAATTTCTTCCCTAGGAGGGTAAGGTAATGACTCAATATCAATAATTTTAGGAGTGGAATTCATACCTTCCTTTCCTTTCCCGCTCGATGAATCATTGGATGCTTTCCTTAATGTTTGAGCTGCCGGTGGTGGCCATTCATTCTCGGTACGTACCACCTTTTCCTTGCCTTTCTTAGAGTTGGGTTGCTGGGTATTGGCACGTGCCTAAACATCGTTGGCGTACGCCTTACCTTCATTGGGTTCTCCTTTGGCGCACGCCGGGTCCTGATTAGTCCACGTCAAGTTTTGCCTAAAACTCTCTAAATGTCTATAGTGATCATTGGCGTGCGCCAAACCTGCCTTGGCAGGCGCCAAAGAGACATGCTCCTTAAAAAAAGTCCTCAAATCGCTTGCTATCGGATTCTTCAAAATCCTCGGGACTTTCACCCAATCCTCATCCTCTTTAATAATGCTTGATCGGCCTTTCTAGGTTTCCATCTAACCGGAAGTGTACTGGGTCAATTGTAGTCTAGAAAGATGAGTCAAGGTCGTACCCATAAGGAGAAATCTCAATTGAGTACCAAAGGGGCCCAAACAATTAGTCTAGGTGTATCCATTAATCAAGAAGCAAGTATGAACCAACTACAAATTAACTAAAGAAAAGCGAACTAAAAATGCAATTAACTAAGGATAAAATGACTCGGATGAAGGGGAAATGATATGAAACGAGGTGGCTAGGGTGATGTTCCAATGAACTAGATATGAGGTCTGGTAACTACTCGGAATCAAGCTTCACTAATGAGTTCTCAACACATTCAAGGTGCAATTCACTATGTTAACTGTTAGGAAATCACTAGTTTAACGCAGCGGAATTTAAAATTTGATTTCCTTTTCTAGATCGTTCTTTGTTTAATGCAATAAACACGTTAAATAGTTTGATGGTTATACCTTGATGATCTATTAGATCGTCGCTTTGACCGTCAACGGAGAGTAGTTCAGTGCGCAAGCCGTCCACGCGTCCGGCCTCTATCGCTAATCCACACGAACCCCTTGCGGGAATCCTCATTGGATTGCTATTGGAAACTCCGGTTGCTAGACCGGCCTTCTTCCTCCCTCACAAACTCACTATAGGTTGCTCTCTATTTTACACAAGAACTATGAGCTCTTGCAATTGTGATGTACAAAAGAGCTTGACACCCATCTCTTATTTATAGTAGAAGGTGGCGCCCCTATGGTGTGTTGAAGAAGAAAACATTTTCCCAATAAAATAAGGAAAATCTTCTAGATTGATTTATCTCTTTTATTATAATTAATTTTGCCAATATCTTATATTGAATATAATTATCTTATTACCATAAATCTATTTTTCCAAAATCAATTAATATCTAATATTAATATTATGGTAATCTTATTAATTAAAGTGCACAATCCAAGTGTATCTTACACACTTAAATGTGGCGCCCAATAGTCAAAATATTGACTTCCGGAATATTCTTTAATTAATATAATTTGTATATAATTAATATCTTGTATTTTATTTATTCATAATAAATAAGTACCACCATTTTAATTTACCACTATAACCTTTATAGTCTAGAGATAAACTTTCCTTATTTGGTTATCAACTATAACCGCATTGTAATCCGACTCGATGTTCATATGTGTGTGACCCGATAGGCTTCCGAATATGTTGTCCGTAGACACGAAATGCAATTTACTAAAATTGCCTTCATACCTAACGATCACGGGATATCGTCTAGCAACACACCGTGACCCCCAATCATCGGAAGAGTCAAAAGCAATGACTACTACCTTTCATATGAAGCAGTTACCGTGTAACTTACAATCCTATCGCTGAAATAATATCCATACGATCGTATCTTATAATCTGGATATCATGCTCTCTCGGAATAACACATTTACTCCCACTTTGCAAAGATTCTCGAGAGCTAGACATTCCTTATAAGAAGGCCATTTCGGATATTCGATCCCAATCATTGGTGATGATGCATAAATCATCACGGTTGTTTTAGCGGTGTTTGTGCTGTGGATATCTGGCTTATTGGGGATCATTAAGTGTATGCTAGCCGGAGATGTGCGGCGGCGATGGGAGGAGGAAGAGAGAGGTAGTGTTTTCGCAGAGCTTTGGCCTGCCTTAGCATTTGAATGTAAATATCTTATTTAGGTTACACAAGTCTTCCTTTTATAGGAAGGGAATACTTAGGAGCTAAGTAAGAAGACAGGTGTAGCGAAGCAGCTTAGTCACTAATCTTGCTTAACCGCTAAGTAAACTAGTAAATATCTAGGCTGCAAGTGGATAAAACATCTCGGCGGCGACCTCTTGGGGGTCGCATAGACCACCAGCTTCGCTTGTCTTGCCTGGTCTTGTTCTTGCTCCCTGCTTCCTCTTAAGTCTTATGCGACCTTTTAAACGCCCGTTGTCCGAGGACTCGATCCGGCCCCTAGTTATGGTGGCGCCCCTAGCAGGGCTAGATGACAGTAACCTTGACTTGACGTTATTGGCGTCGCCGACGATGGAGTCGCGGTCCTCCCTCTGGTATGGTGAGTCAGGCTGTTTCCGGGACTAAACGGTGGCGACATTATTTGTATCATCAATGGCCCCCTACTCCATGTCTTGGTCATTTTTCGTGAAAATGTTGAGCGTGGAGTAGTGAGCTCAGGGACAATACATTTGCGACCTCGTCGTCTGATACGACTTGTTCATTAAGGACCGTGCTTTCAAAGCAAGCGGCCTTCGAAGCAACTCTAGGTCTGTTTTTGCGACCTCGCCGTCTGATGCGACTTGTTCACTAAGGACCGTGCTTTCAAAGCAAGCGGCTTTGAAGCAACTCGGTCTGCTTTTGCGACTCGCCGCTTGATGCGACTTGTTCACTAAGGACCGTGCTTTCAAAGCAAAGCGGCCTTCAAGCAACTCGGGTCTATTTTTGCGACCTCGTCGTCTGATGCGACTTGTTCACTAAGGACCGTGCTTTCAAAGCAAGCGGCCTTCGACGAAACTCTGGGCCTATTTTTGCGACCTCGTAAATGCCTGAGAGGCTATCTCGCTCGCTTCAAGGATTATCGTGGCGCTTCATGAGTCGATCGTGGGTCGACATTGGCACCCTTGGTAACTGCAACTACGTGGGTACTGACGCCTTTGGTAACCGCCCAAGCAGGCACGTGGGCATGGATTAACCTCCATCATGATTGCGGTTTTCGAATTTCAGAATTCAAATCGACTGCGCAAACCTCAACCGTTGGATGGGTTGATTCCCGCCCGTACGATCAAACTCTCGCTGCCTATATAAGGCTTGCCATATTCAGTCCTTCATACTTTTACTCTTTTATTTTCCTCTAGTTTTCTCACTTTTTCTGGGATTGTCGAAGGTTTTCCGACGAAGGTTTGCAGAGGATTTGGTGGTGACTGAAGGGAATTCGAGGTTTCCGGCAAAGATTTGAAGGTTCCGGCGTGCTCTTGCGGCTGCTCATTTTATCCTCCTCCTGCAAACAGTTCCTCCTCCCTCCTTCCTTTTTCCTTATTTTTCTTTCAATTTTGAGCTTTTTCTGGCTTTGATCCATTGTATGGGAATGTGTTCGTATGTAAGATGTTTTTCGAGGAAAAAGTTGAGGTTTTTGGGTTGGTGTTATTATCGTGGGGGTGGTTTTTTTTTTTTTTTTTCCTGGAAACCGAAAAGGGGGGATGTTGGCGATTTAGCCCAAAAACCTCTATCTTTTGCCATGTTTGCTTTTTGAATCGGTAACTTTCTTTCCATTTCTCCTGTAAAAACGGAGGGGAAGACATTTTTTCATAAAACAATGATGGTAATTAGGTGACGAATATTCATTGGTATATTTGTTGCTTCTTCTTCATTTTTTTTACAGGGTAGTTCCTAATGCTTCCTCTGTTTCCAGATTAGACTTCGAAATGAAACTTCATTGTTTCAATGCACCTGTGTGACGCCCCGTCTCGGATACCGAGTCTTTATCCGGAAAGAACGCCCGGCATGCATATATTAACTTTTAAATCGTCAAAAGTAATATATACATAAGCCTCGTAATATTAATCGAAAGAAAGCGATAAAATTAAAACTAAAAGATAACTCGGAAGAGAATGTCAAACGACAATCAACGGATCACCAAGTCCAAAATCAACGTCTAATAAAACTGAAAAGACGAACAACGAAATAAATGTTGTTGTGACTTATTACATCCCAAATGAAACTGAAAAGATACTACAATCGCCTCTCGTAAAACCGAGTAATAAATTGCATAAATAAAAGTATCAACATCAACATATCATCTCGAGCTCAAACGCCGGCTCCATCAACTCCATCATCGTATCCATACTCATCATCGCCCGATAACCACCTTCTCGGGTGGGGCAATAAAGAAAAGGGGTAAGTACAAATGCATTTAGTAAGTGTAGGTTAAAACTGCTATACAATATATTTATATAAGACACACCAAGATAAAGTCTACAAACACTACCATAGGTTGTAATAGTAGAGCTCTTCTCACCTCTACTAGCTCCGTAGTATAACCTCGCACAAATAAGGTTTGTTACACCAATACCAAAGCGACACTACACACGACGGTGAACAATCGCACCAAGCAACACGGGAAGCACCTCAAGGGCACGGCTTAGGTCCCCGTGTGTGAGTCACACGCGCCCTTGGCATCGCACTGGTAGAGGGGTGTAATAGTCCCATGCTAAGAAGAATAGACGTCTTCACCAACGATATATTGACGTTTTATCTTTTAGACAACCACATACGTATTTACGAGCTTAAACTCTAACCACCCGATTCATTCACGATAAGGCTCCCTTGGGACTCTAGTCCTAAACAACTAATTACGCTACCTTGAAGACGTTGTAAAAGGATCAAACGACTACTAAGTCAATGTCCCACAAGCGCCTAAACAAAGTCTTCCGACGCTCCCACCTTCTCCCCGCAGGGTTAATGCAAGTGCGATTTGATACCAAGCCACTGTAATGTTTCGATGTTAGACATTGTTAATACGAATGCGTATATGTTAACATACATCTACATCGTACGTTCGTGAATACATGAAAAACACAATATTACTTTATTACATTTTTGCCGGAATATACATCATACTCTGTATTTTATTATTATTATTATCCTTATTTGGATGAAATCAAAGACCATAGCTCGGCTTTCTTTTCTGCTAACATCTTGAACAAATGGTTCAGCTAAAAAAGGTATTATTTAATTTAATTTATTCAATCTACCTTTTTTTTCAACCAGTCGGCAATAATCTGGGAAATTGCACCCAGTGCTCCAAATCACAACATAATTCTAATTTATAAATACAAAAAAATACAAAAAAAAGAAAGAAAAGAAAATAAATAAAACAAAGAACCTATAATAATATATAGTAAATCATAAATAATGACCCAGGTTCACTGGACGACACTTAGTACGGAATGGTTCGGCTTGAGCAAATAACAATAAAGAAACAACAACAATATCTAAATACATACCACGTAATTAAATACGAATGAACACACACAAAATCCGTCTCAAGAATGTAACTCATTACCTTTTAGATTTTTGACGAATTCGAAAGAAACGGATAAGAAAAAGCCTTCAAATCCGATTCCAACATCTTCTATGAATCACCGAAAAGAACGGTTGGTATCGAAACGATCGCCTCTTTCATGCGCGATCAATTTTTTTCTACTATAGGCCTACACCAAAATCAACCGTTACGCCCGACTTTGGAAAACAGCGTCCGACTTTTTTTTTTCCTTTCTTTCTCTCCTGTTCTTGCTGTCGGCTGTGCTCTCAATTTTCAGAAAGAAAAACGTTTTTGATATAATGGGGATTTTGGTAACTATTTCTTTAAATAGCCATAATTAAAATCCATTAATAAAATCCTTTAGTTTCTTTTTAAAAATAATCTCTTAGGTTAAAAATAAAATAGGAACATATAAAATATATCTCATTTTACTCTTTTACCCTTCTTAAATTTTCGGGGTTTTACAACCTGTCTCTACACCCTATTCATCTCCAAATAAAATACAAACACTTATCATGACCACCTTCCAAACCAACATGCTACATTTGGCAGAAAACAACACAATCACAGAGAAACTCACCCGACTCTTTTCATGCATAAATGATCTTATTTTGTTTCAACACAACTTTTGTAACTATACCACCTTTTGTATTTGATGTTTTCTTGTACGTCCGAACTTGAATTAGAACAATCGAATACCTCTTGGATGGAATTACCTCAAATGTATCGTATAGCTAGATGTTACGTTTTCTCTTGCAACATACATAAAAATATAATTGTTTTGTATAAAGCAATCAAATTTAATGTTGTTTTTCAAGGGAAATCATGAGCGAAATGTGTGTTGCGGGTAACTTATAAACTATGTATAAGACGAAACCAAACAGATGCATAGTTTAACAAACAAACAAAAAACAACAACAGTAAGTGAACATTTCTAGAAAACCAATAAAAAAGATACATGGAGATAAAGAGGTTTTAAGAAAATGAGTATTGAGTGAAAACAATTTTTTTTTTATCATAAGAACAAGAGCCAAGGCCATCAATACACGTGAGAGTATCTCCCGTGAGCCATTTTTTGAAATTTCCCGTATGCAAGAGGAAAACAACATCACATACAACTGCTAGCCATAAATACATGTATGCACAATTGTCCATATTGTGAATCATGCACCAAAGATTGTTAGTATGGCCTAGCCGAAACAAAAATATCTGAAATTCAAAATACAAACAACTTTTCTTAATGGATGAGACAAATTGAGAACGTAGAATCACGATGCTATTCAAAAATGTATGCATCACAGAGTTATAAAAGTACTGGAAGTTTAAGTATGGCTACTCTAATAAATGAGGAAATGAAGTCTGCCTAAAAAGAAAAGGATAATTTGAACCTATGAAAAGAAGACTCGGTAAGAGGCAACCAACGCTATCATCAGTATAAAATATCTTTGATTAGACTATAAGCAATATGAATCCCTCAATACCTGCTTGCAACCAACGCAATTAGCAATATAAAACAGCATCTTTAGTCAGACTAAAAGCAATATGAATCCCTCAATACCTGCAAGCAATTGATAGTCGTTCATAAAAAGCTAAAAACAAAAACAAAAGAAAAAGAAGGCAAACTCATCTGATAATCCCTAAGCTACCAAAGTAGACACAGAGGCTCATTGTGTACAATGGGTTGAGCAAAACAACTATAGATAACAAGCACGGCATTTGAAATGGTGATGATTTCTCTATTAAAAAAAAAAGATTATTTCAATAGTGAAACAAAAATCAATTGACAAAGTAAATAAAAAGCAAGCATGCACAATTGAAGGTTGGAATGCAAAAGTGAGTTTATCCTTAAATGCCAATTGCTTCTAAATAAAATTCTATATAATCTGTTGTTCATGCAATGATTATCATGAAGTTACGTTAGCAAGCGACAACTTTGCCCAGCTGCCATTACCGGCTATTTAAAAGACAAATATACAATATTAAGAATAATGATAAAGAATAAAAATATTCGTAGAAAGATGAAAATGATCACTTACAACGGAAATCAACAGGAAGGGAAAAAAACAAGAAACAAACCAACAGTCTAGAATTAAAGCATCAGGTTACCTAACATAGCTGTGCCCTTCAAAAATCCATTTACACGACCTAGAGTGCTGGATCCAGTACTCAAGTAAGAAAACAAAACTCAAACAAAAAAAGACAGAGGTAAAAAAAATCACAAAGAGAAAAGTGAATCAAAGACATATGAGTTTGGAAAAGGGAAATTTTAATAAAAAATTTAAGCTAAAACAGCTTACCAAATATGAAATTTTCAATTGATCCTCAGAAAATATCTATGGCGTAGTTCCTGCAATGATTAGCAAGCAACACATTGGCCACACTGCCACGGTTATTTAAGAGACAAAAAATACCAATATAAGAATAATAGTATTTGTAGAAAGATTACATACAACATAAAACCATTAGCTGCCTCATTAATAACTGATGACTTATGTTATTGGGAGATAATCGTCTCGTCTTAATGAGTGCCAACTAACACGGTGAAGTATTTTCATAATGTCGTGACATGCTTGTAACATTCCAAAAAGAAAGAAAAAAGGAAAAAAGAAACACATCTATGAATCTGCATTTAAAGTATCAAGTTACCATTAACATTGTGTCCAGCATAAATCTTTGCACACGACCTACAATGGCGGGTTATTCACTGCGAACAAATCAAAATATCAAAAGGAAAAAAAGCAGCGGGCATGTATTAAATTTGCTTACCAAATTCACAAAGGTTGTACACTGAAGTGTAAGGAGAGTGAAGAAATCCAATTAGAATCAAATATAAACACGGTAATAAACTTAAATAATGGCAAATCATGTGAATTTTGATAAGGGTATAGATAATGAGAATATATTGACGGTAGAACAAGCTATTACCATGGGGAAAGCCCTAGCCCTCGATTGAAGCAAATACTCCTAGTCTCCAACGCAGAAGTCATCATTCCAGATGTCATTTTGCTATTGTACCTTCGATAGAAGTCCCACAGATCGCCTCAAACCCATACGGCCACATGCTGATACTGAAGATCTGGTAACATGTGAAGACTTCCGGCACAAAGGCAGGCTATAGCAAGTCGATGCTTTTTGGGGGAGACCGGCAGAAGCAATTGTCGTTTAATCTATTCTTTTGGACGCAATAATGGGCAAATGGGCTTTTTTCTTTTTTGCAACAAGGGCCTGATACATAAGCCCGACCCATTAAGCAAACATTAAGTTAATTAGCAGCAATGCCTTTCTTTAGCAGACGGAAAATTTTGTTAAAAAGGACACATGTCAAGGAAGGGTTAACACCTTCCTTCTTATAAAGCATATATATATATATATATATATATATACATATAAATGGTGACATCCGATAAAATTGGAACGTTATATAAGAGTAAGAGTAACGGCCTAAATAAAAACATTCTCAAATGCCTTTGAAGTTCATCTATTATATTGTATGACTAATTTGTAGTTTAAAAAAACTTATTGGGCTTATCTCTGCAGATCGTACTCAAATTTTTGGACCCTAAGCGCTAAGCCCATGCGCCTTCCTCCCTTGGGCCCAAGTTGTTTTGATAACTAATTTGGTAGAAAAACATGGACCTTATCCCCTCCCCCACACACACACACACATATATATATATATATATATATATATCCTCATGATATGGCTTTAGTGGTAAAAGGCTTGTATGTTGTAATGAAAGTTGGACCGGAAGCTGGAATGAGGAGGTTCGAATCTCGTAAATGAACGATTTCTTTCAGTATTTTGGTATAATGACTACCCTTGACTCTAAGCCACTAAGTTACCTTATTAACATCTCCACTCATTCCGTGAGACGGTGGAGTAGGGGGCCTTTCAGTTAGGGTTTAACCGTTTTATATATATATATATATATATATATATATATATACGAATTATTATTGTGGGTAGGATAAACTACCTCCGTCCCAGAAAAATTGTCCACTTTTGGTGGTGCACAAAGATTAAAAAAACAATTAATATGTTGTATTTTAAGTAGTGATGGACAAGTATACCCCTATCAAATAATAGATGCTCTTTTGGAATATGAAATAAATATAGAAGCATTAAACGTTATGATAGGGCTAAGTTCGGAAAAATTGTATTAAATGATGTATTGGTTTTCTAAATGGACACTTTTTATGAGATAATTCATTTTTAAAAAGTGGACACTGTTGAATGTATAAAGAAATATAGTAGCGCCTTTACTACCACCGATTGGTTTTAGTACAACGGTAAGCACTTGATCTTAACATAGTATCGGAGCCAGAGGTCATGTGATCGAACCCTGGTTGGAACATTATTTAAAATTAAAAAAAAATTGTGCAAGCGTTGGGACAGATTGCCACACTTGAGGGACGTGTTGAGACAGATTGCCCACACTCTTGAATGAAAAAATTGTGCAAGTGTTGGCAATTGTGCAAGTGTTGGACAGATTGCCAACACTTGAGAGGGGAGTGTTACGACAGATTGCCCACACTTGAGGAGGGTGGTGTTAGGAGATATTACAACATGGGTGTTGGGAGATATTACAACACTCTTTAATGTATAAAGAAATATAGTAGCGCCTTTACTACCACCAATTGGTTTTAGTACAACGGTAAGCACTTGATCTTAACATGGTATCGGAGTCAGAGGTCATGGGATCGAACCCTGGTTGGAACATTATTTTATAAAAAAATTGTGCAAGTGTTGGGACAGATTGCCCACACTTGAGGGGGGTGTTGGGACAGATTGCCCACACTTCTTGAATGAAAAAATTGTGCAAGTGTTGGACAGATTGCCATGGGACATATTGCCCACACTCTTGAATGCCTAAAGAAATATAGTATTAACACCAATTGGTTTTAGTACAACGGTAAGCGCTTGATCTTTGACATTTATCAAGCCTAATTGAGTCATCTCAACAAGTGGGCTGACATGGGCTCAACTTGATATCGAGTCTCAATCAGCACGGCTATCCTTAATATAGAGCAGGTCGCACACCTACGAAATCTACCGAAATGACGCAGGTCGTCCTTTGTCTTTCATAGCATGTATGGGGCAAGATCACCTCGGTCATCTATACTTGTCTCGGTGCAAGTCATCTTCGATTTCTGTCAGCAGGGTACTATGGACATTTCGGTAGTAATTACACCATGATTGTTATTGCCACCATAAAGGCTTCGTGATTGTCTCCACATTATAGCATGGGGTGTAAGTTGCTCCATGATCTCTGCCATGATCATCGACATGTGTTGCTAGACAAGGGATCTTCATCCTCATTATCAAGTATGCGCACACCAAGCTCGAAACTCTAGTCATTTAGACATTTATCTATCAAATACTGACTTGATAGTCGAGGTGGTCACCCAAAGAACAATTCCGGGCCCATTTAACGCCATGTGTGTTTTGTAGGCTAATTCACTAGATATAATCCAGAAAAGTACTACATGGATCATCCCTACGAGGATCAATTACTCGAATTGCAACTCAATTTCGACTTAGATGATTTACAGCATCATCGTGACCCAGAATAAACGCGGGCATTTATAATTTAGATCATATTTCTGATTTATTAACATACTTGAACAAATCAAAACATAGAAGAAGATTCGGCAATTGTATCATAAACTAACGAAAGTTAAAACCCCTAAACGAAATTAAAAATTAAGAAAACACTCTTAATGGACAGAAAAATTACTATGATCGTTTCTTGTTAATTAGCTGTTAGGAGGTTAACCGTGTGGATCTAAAACACATGTGCACGGGCGGCTGCAGGACTTCCGTGACACGGATCAGTGATAGAAAACGATACATCATATTATTTTATAAGCATTAATTTTAAAAATCAAAGTATGATTATGGGTCAAGGATCAATATTTTAAAAAATTAGAGGGTCAGCTAGTAGATATTAGTGTATAAAAATTTTAAATAGTATAAAATATACACAATTTTTTATTTTTTTATTTTTTAGGGGGTCAATTGACCCTTTTTATAAGGAATGGAGTAGTACAATTATAATTAGTATATGTAACGCACCGTTCCCGGACATCGAGTCCATATCCGGAAAAAAAATGTTCGGCACATATAATATTAAATAAATCAATATTATATGTAAGCATCTACCACGTCGTATCGAGTTTAGCATTAGAGGAAGCTAAAAGACTCGGGTAATTTTTTTTTCGTTCAAAACAAGAATAGAAATGCCACTACTAAAGATAGAAAGATTACAAACCAACGGTAGAAAAGTTTACAACCGTACGAAGTCTAAGGAATAACAACAAAGTGATCTTACAGAAGTCTCAAAATAAAAATACAACATGTCTTTAAAACAACAACAACAAGTTTAGAACATAGTATATCAGAACTCAAAAGTAGATAATAAATATCAAGACAACATCCTCAAAGGTCGTCCTCCAAATCATCATCAATATCCTGCTCCACCTGTTCATCTTCTCATCCCCAAACACACAAACAATATGCATTCGAGGTAAGTACAAAGGTACTTTGTAAAAGATAGAAGCTATTGCATTAACAAGTATATAAAGCATTAATTATGTTTAAGAGATTATCTTTATGAAACCAACTCAATCTAAGGTTCACTTCATGCTCATCAACACGTTGTGACTAAACATTTCTAACTTAACTCAAGTTTGTTACATCGGCATTCAAGAACACTACGCATGGTGCTACCCATCACGAGGTACCGTTTGCAACCTATTAGCGGATCACACCAATAGCCACGGGTTAAAACCCGATAAGTACGTACACGTCGCGTAAGTCCCCATACCATTTAGCCATTTATGCTGGATATACAGAAACTCAAATCCGGATCCGATCCATAATTGGATCGTCAGATCTGATTCACAGCACCGATCGAGACACTCGATCATGCACAGCAGAAGGTACGAATTAAATTCGCATGAGATTTTACCACGACTTTCATTCACATGATTAATTAATATAACTACAAGATAGTTAAAGATTTACCCAACAGAAGAGAAGCCGTAATCTTCCGGATTGTATCTCCAAGCGAAGACTAGTGGACGTCGATCCCGTATTCGAACCTCCTCGAATATGCCTTCAAGAAAAACCCTAGTTTTTCTTCTCCCAATTACTAGGACAAGAAAATAATTTTTCTCTCCTTTCTAGATGAAATTGGCGCAGATTGTCTATAAAAAATGGCGTTGGATTTTGTTCCAATTTTGTGTTGGGTTTTATAGGAAAATAACTAATAATTTGAAAGTTTATCTTTTACACACAATTTTATCTTTTCCTTTTAGGAAAATAAAACCTTTATCCAATAGGAAAACAAATTTTCTATTTATCCAATAAGAAAACAAATTTCTTATTTATAATTATTTAACACATAAATAATTATATTATCCACATTATAATTATTTAGGAGAAAATTTCTTTTCCAAAAATCAAAACAAGTGGCGCAATTTTAATGCCAATTGGGATAATAGAAAATGTCTTTTCTATATTACATATATTATTTACCGAATGCCACTTTTAAGTGTGTAAGATACATTTGGATTGTGCACTTTAATTAATATGATTGCCATAATATTAATATAAGATATTAATTGATTTTGAAAAATAGATTTATGGTAATAAGATAATTATAATCAATATAAGATATTGGCAAAATAAATTATAATTAAAGAGATAAATCAATCTAGTTGATTTTCCTTATTTTATTGGGAAAATGTTTTCTTCTCCTCCACACCATATGAGGCGCCACTTTTGACTATAAATAAGAGGTGGGTGTCAAGCTCTTTTGTATGCATCACAATTGCAAAGAGCTCATGGTTCTTGTGTAAAATAGAGAGCAATCCATAGTGAGTTTGTGAGGGAAGAAAAGGTCCGGTCTAGCGGCGGAGTTTTTCCGATAAGCAATCAAGGAGGATTCCGGCAAGGGGTTCGTGTGGATTAGCGATAGAGGCCGGACGCGTGGACGGCTTGCGCATTGAACTACTCTCCGTTGGCGGTCAAAACGACGATCTTATAGATCATCTGAGGTATAACCGTCAAACTACTTAACGTGTTTATTGCATTAAACGAAGAATGATCTAGAAAAGGAAATCAAATTTTAAATTCCGCTGTGTTAAACTAGTGATTTCCTAACAGTGGTAGCAGAGCCAGACTTCGAGCTTAAGCAATAAGCATAATTTAAATGCGTAGTATTTAATCGATAGATGCAAGATTTAAATCACGAAACGTTAAAACAATAAAAAATTAATTAGGGTTCATGGGGGTCGGCCGACTGGCGGCGCCCCCCTTCCTCAGCGGCGGCGGCGGCGGTGGCCCTAGGGCTACCGTCCGTCGGCTATTTTCTTCCGATGGGGAGATCGACCCTTTTCGTTTTGTGATATTTATTATGCATAGATATCTCGTTTGTTTAGTTGTGTCATACACTACCAACCAATGGTTTAAATAGTTTGAGCCATTTGGGAACCATTTGGCATGTGGGCTTTCCAAATTTTGATTTGGAATGGCTGCAAGCCTTTTCAAATATTTGATTTGTAAAGCGCTGGCGCTGCGCCACTTCCAAAATTTTGATTTTGGAAAATCGCTGCGCTTAAACCAAAATTATTTGGCCTTTCCAAATATTTGATTTATAAAAGGCTAGATTTGCGCCACTTCCAAAATTTTGATTTTGGAAAGTGGTGCGCTTGTACTAAAATAATTTGGCATTTCCAAATATTTGATTTGGAAATGCGCAAGCCCTTTTCAAATATTTGATTAGAAAAGGCGCAAGCTTAAGCCACTTCAAAATTTTGATTTTGGAAAGTTTTACTGTGCTGCTAAGCTAAATTTAGTTATGGAAAGGAAACAAATAGAGACTTTATAATTTTAATTTTATTTTGAATAGTTCAAATTTAATTGAAATTAAAATCGATTTAAAATTAAATGTTAATTTTAATTTTCGATTAAGTCATATAATTATTTAAAAGTTATTTAATTATTTGACGTGATAAAATAAAAACGCATGAGTAGTAAAAGTTAGAATTTAATCTTTTTCAGAAGATAAAATTGTATCTATTAGATATGTAGATATAATGTGATTATATGGACCCCGATTGATCATGGACTCGACCAATAGGATAGATGAGAATGTTTTCTTTACGTTGGTTTTTGAAAGTTGTTCTAGGCCGTTATGAAGAACGTGACCTAGTTTACTTTTTGTATTTATCCCATTCCCGTGAGCTCCCCCCGCGTGTGGCGTGTGTAATTATTCGATAATTTATTATGTAACAAGAATGGAGCAAGAAGTTGAAGACCAAGGAGAGATAAAGAACCCATTGGCGTACAGCAATAAAGATCCTATTGGCGGTTGCAGATACCCTTAGTTTGTGACCCGCGGTTTAATGAGTTTGTATTCGAAACCGCACCTAGGAAAAGTCCATGATCATACCGGTTATTTTGTGCGCGGAATGTTGTGTATGTTTTACTTTATATGATATAGTAGTAATATGCACATAGTAGATGAGACCAAAAATTAAACCAAATTAATTAAGTGAATTAATGTTAGAATTATTCCCACGCCAAAAACTCGAGCCAAAATTGTCTCCCAATATTATAATGACGGTGAAGAGCCTTTGTTCGGATCCAACTGATCGGCCCACGTCGGGAGTTGACCTACCACGGGTATATCGTCATTATCGAGATATGATTGTTATGAGATCTCATGAATATTTGGGTTACGAATCGACTAAGAATCTTGCGGTGATTGGCCCATGTCAGGACCGTCTGATTTTAGAGACAAGGGGTGGCTATCACATAGAGATGTGAATTTTCAAAGAGTTGACTTGTCAACCAATGGAAATCGAATAAGATTCGATCGGTAATTAGTACCCACCTTCGAAATTGACCCTGTCGATCGGCCCACATCGGGGATCGAGTCAACTAGATGGGATTCCATCCACTAAAGAATTACTTAAATTCTTGAAAGCCAATAGAGAATAGTTGGCTAGTGGGAGTAAGACCTTATAAAATTTTTAAGTGCAAATTTAGGGTTTTTATACATGAGCTTTTACTTATTCTATCTTTATTTATTGTTGTAGAAAATGTCAAACAAATTGAACCTTCGTTTTATCATCGAAAACAAGTTTGACGAAACTAATTTTCTCGATTGGGAAAGAAACCTCAAAATAGTTTTGAGGCACGAGAAGATTGGCTATGTCTTGGGCGAAGCCTACCGGAAAAGCCCGCCGAGGTTCGGCCGCAGATGTTGTCGAGAAGTACAACAAGCAATCGCTCGACACAGATATTGATGCTACATGTATCATGCTTGCTTCTATGACACCGAATCGCAGAAACAACATGAGTCTATGGACGCCTACTCTATCATGGTCCACCTGGCGGAACTCTGCTTCTTCGGTCCTCGCACCGAGAGTGCACGAGGTCTCGAAGGCCCTGCTTAGTTGTAAGATGGCATCTGAATCTGCCGTGGGGTAACACGTGCTTAAAATGATCGGGTACATAGAGAGGCTTGGGAAGCCGGGCCTGAAGTTGGAACGAGTTGAGTATTGACTTGATTCTCGCAATCTCTACCGATTCATTCTCAGCTTCGTGATGAACTATCACATGAACAAGATAGATTGCTCCTCATGGAGTTATTGAACATGTTAAAGACTCACCGAGGGCACCGTAGGGAAGGAAAGCAAGTGTTCTTTGGTCACTTCGAGCAAGGCAAGGCAAAAGCCCGAAAAAGTCCAAGAAGACGGCGAGGTCGCACCTAAGCCAACGCCTAAGATAGCGAAAGACAAATCCAAGGATGCTTGCTTCCATTGCGGTGAAACCGGTCATTGGAGGAGAAACTGCAAAGGCTTTTTGAGTACCAAGAAGAAGCATTCTGATGCTTCGACTTCAGGTATATTTATGATTGAGATCAACATCACTTCTTCTAAGTCTAACCACTGGGTATTAGATACTGGTTGTGGTTCTCATATTTATACGAATATGCAGGTACTAAGAAGAGCTTGAGATCTGAAGAAAGGAGAGGTGGACCTACGCGTTGGAAATGGAGCAAGTGTTGCTGCACTAGCCGTAGGAGTTTATTTTCTTTCATTGCCCAGTAGGCTAGTACTAGAACTCAATAACTGTTATTTTGTTCCTGCTCTTACGAAGAGCATTATTTCTATTTCTGCATTAGATGTTGATGGTTTTTCATTTACGTTTGAGAATAAATGTTGTTCTTTTTCACGTGATGGAATCTTTTATGGTACTGGCATACTTAGCAATGGTCTCTACATATTAGATATGAATGTTGACGTACTTAATATAAATAACAAGAAAGCCAAAACAAATGACTTGAATGAATCCTACTTATGGCATTGTAGACTTGGCCATATAAATAAGAATCGCATTGCCAAACTCCATAAAGATGGAATGTTGGATCAATTCGATTATGAATCGTTTGATACATGCGAAGCTTGTTTACTTGGCAAGATGACAAAGTCACCATTTAGTGGCAAAGGGATAAGATCCAATGAATTGCTTGAGCTCGGATATACCGATGTATGTGGCCCCAATGTCAATTCAAGCCGGAGAGGAGGATACTCTTATTTTATCACTTTCACTGATGACCATTCTCGCTATGGTTATATATACTTAATGAAGTATAAGTCTGAAGCCTTTGAAAGGTTCAAGGAATTCAGAAGTGAAGTAGAGAAACAACTAGGTAAAGAAATCAAAACACTTCGATCCGATCGAGGTGGAGAATACCTGGATGGAGAGTTTCAAGACTATCTGAAGGATAATGAGATTCTGCCTGAATGGACCCCTCCCGGGACCCCACAAATGAATGACGTGTCTGAGAGGAGGAACCGCACCTTGTTAGACATGGTACGATCCATGATGAGCTATGCAGTTCTTCCAAAATCGTTTTGGGGGTATGCTCTAGAAACCGCATCCTATACACTGAACCGAGTTCCATCAAAGATGGTTGATTCTACACCATACGAGGCATGGGCCAAGAAGAAACCAAATCTGGCATATGTTAAACCTTGGGGTTATCCAACTTATGTGAAGCGGATGATGCCCGACAAATTAGAGGCCAGATCCGACAAATGTCTGTTTGTGGGATATCCTAGAGAAACTAGAGGATACCAATTTTACCATCCTGAGTAACAAAAGGTGTTTGTTGCCAGGACTGGCCACTTTCTAGAGAAAGATTTTATTCTACATAGGGTCAGTGGGAGTAAAATTGATCTTGAAGAAATTCGAGAACCACTTACGGATAATAGTCCGTTGATGGAAGTAGAGGAGACACGACGTACAGATGTGGAGCCACCCTCTACCGTGGACACACTAGCACCTCGAAGATCCACCAGGGAACGCCGTGAACCTGAAAGGTACACTGGCGTGTATCTCATGGAAGATGAGGACCCTAGAACTTATGAGGAAGTGCTATTAAGGCATGACAAAGAGAAATGGCTAGAAGCCATGACTTCTGAAATGGAATCCATGAAAGACAACCAAGTTTGGAACTTGGTTGATCCACCTGAGGGAATAGTTCCTATAGGATGTAAATGGGTCTTTAAGAGAAAGACCGACATGGACGGTAACATGACTACCTACAAGGCTAGGTTAGTGGCAAAAGGATATAAGCAAAGACAAGGAGTTGACTATGACGAAACCTTTTCGCTTTGTTGCCATGTTAAAATCCATTAGAATTTTGCTCGCTATTGCAAAGATACCATGATTACGAAATCGGGCGGATGGATGTGAAAACAACTTTCCTTAATGGGAACTTGTCTGAGGAAGTGTATATGACACGACTGAGGATTCACGACCAATGACGCTGGGATGGTGTAAACCGCAAAGATCCATTTATGGATTAAAGCAAGCTTCGGAGTTGGAATCTTCGCTTTGATGAGATAATCAAACAGCTTGATTTCATCAAGAACGAAGATGAGCCCTGTGTTTACAAGAAGGTTAGTGGGAGTGTCATTGTGTTCTTAGTGCTTTATGTAGATGACATATTGCTCATAGGGAATGATGTGCCGATGTTACAATCAGTCAAAGCTTGGTTATCCAAGAACTTCTCAATGAAGGACTTGGGTGATGCAAATTTGTATTCTAGGAATAAAGATCTATAGAGATAGATCTAAAAGGTTGCTTGGTCCGTCATGCCAATCCAAATATATAGACAAGATCTTTGAAGAGATTCAACATGGAGCGATCCAAGAAAGGATTGCTCGCCCATGTAACATGGGGTCTACCTGTCGAAAGGAATGAGTCCTAAGACAGAGGAGGAAAGGGCACAAATGAGTAAAGTCCCTTATGCTTCGGCAATCGGGTCTATCATGTATGCCATGTTATGCATACGACCAGATGTCTCGTACCCTCTTAGTATGACTAGTAGGTACCAGTCCAATCCAGGTGATGATCACTGGATTGCTGTCAAGAATATCCTCAAGTACTTGAGACGCGTCTTGAGGATATGTTCCTGGTTTTCGAACGATGATTTAGTATTACGAGGTTACACGGATGCCGCCTCCAAAGCGACAAGGATGACTTTAAGTCACAATCTGGGTTTGTTTTCACGCTTAATGGCGGAGCAGTGACCTGGAAGAGTTCCAAGCAGGATACTACTGCGGACTCTACAATGGAAGCCGAATAGATATCAGCCTCGGAGGCGGCGAAGGAAGCGATTTGGATGAAGAAGTTCATTCTTTGAACTTGGTGTGGTTCCTCCATCAAGGTCCAAAGCCTGCTCATCTGTGATAATAATGGAGCAATATCGCATCAAAGGAACCAAGGTCTCATCGAAGTCCAAACATGTGCTACTGGCGCTATCACTTGATAAGAGAGATAGTAGATAGAGGAGATGTAAAGATAGAGAAAGTCCACACGGATGATAACATAGCTGATCCGTTAACCAAGGCATTGTCTCAAGCTAAGCATGAGAAACATGTTCACTTTCACGGGCTTAGGCATATGGGTGATTGGCTTTAGGCCAAGTGGGAGATTGTTGAAAGGTGTCCTAAACCCAATCGGGTTGGACCGGATCCGACCGGTCGGGTCATTTACTGATCTGTTTAGTTCATGTAATAACTTTATTATGATTAATAAAAGCACTTATGTTATTATATATTGTTTGTCTTCATATAATTTGTTGTATATATAGTAACGTCCCTAGTATCAATCTATGATAGAGAAACCATGATAGTGATTATGGTTGATGAGATCTCTAATCACTATAACAAGGTTGGTGCTTAAATGTCTCTAGTCTTATATATTATCAAATGGGACATTGATAGTATAATCAGACTAAAGACGTATTGGATGTCTTCTATCTTTTAGAAGATAGGGATAGATCTCGTCTATCGAAGTGTAGAGACACTTGGACCGTATGCGTGGGCGTGTATTGGAGAATGCGTGACGTTAGGATCGACCCACTTACATTAAGTGTCACACTATGTGGCGGTTGTGTAATTATCCTTTTGACCGAGTCTTCATGGCATCACGGTGTGGATTGTCATGCTTTGACACTATTGAGATTTCTCCTAACCACGGGTGATCATGCGGTAGTGATTGTGTATGATATTGAAGCATCGCGGAGTATACATGATTGGTCGTCCGGGAATCGCGTATCCTATGATTGGGATCGAATATCCGAAATGGCCTTCTTATAAGAATGTCTAGCTCTCGAAATCTTTGCAAAGTGGGAGTAAATGTTATTCGAGAGAGCATGATATCCAGATTATAAGATACGATCGTCAATGTATTGACACTTCGAGATACGATCGTATGGATATTATTACAAATGATAGGATTGTAAGTTACACGGTAATCGCTTCACATGAAAGGTAGTAGTCATTGCTTTTGACTCTTCCGATAATCGGGGTCACGGTGTGTTGCTATACGCTATCCCGTGATCGTTAGGTATGAAGGGCATTTTAGTAAATTGCACTTTGTGTCTACGGCCAACATATTCGAAGTCTATCGGGTCACACACATATGAACATCGAAATCGGATTAAAATGCGGTTATAGTTGATAACCAAATAAGGAAAGTTTATCTCTGACTATAAAGGTTATAGTGGTAAATTAATATGGTGGTATTTATTTATTATGAATAAATAAAATACAAGATATTAATTATATACAAATTATGTTAATTAAAGAATATTCGGAAGCCAATTAATTGGCATATGGGCGCCACTTTTAAGTGTGTAAAGATACACTTGGATTGTGTGCACTTTAATTAATCAGATTGCCATAATATTAATATAAGATATTAATTGATTTTGAAAAATAGATTTATGGTAATAAGATAATTATAATCAATATAAGATATTGGCAAAATAAATTATAATTAAAGAGATAAATCAATCTAGTTGATTTTCCTTATTTTATTAGGGAAAATGTTTCTCTCTCCACACCATATGAGGCGCCACTTTTGACTATAAATAAGAGGTTGGTGTCAAGCTCTTTTATGCATCACAATTGCAAGAGCTCATAGTTCTTGTATGTAAAATAGAGAGCAATCCATAGTGAGTTTGTGAGGAAGAAAATGTCCGGTCTAGCGGCCGGAGTTTTTCCGATAAAGAATCCAAGGACGATTCCGGCAAGGGGTTCGTGTGGATTAGCGATAGAGGCCGGACGCGTGGATGGCTTGCGCATTGAACTACTCTCCGTTGGCGGTCAAAGCGACGATCTTATAGATCATCTGAGGTATAACCGTCAAACTACTTAACGTGTTTATTGCATTAAACGAAGAACGATCTAGAAAAGGAAATCAAATTTTAAATTCCGCTGCGTTAAACTAGTGATTTCCTAACACTTAGGCCGAATTTCATACCTTGAAGAAAACCTGAAAGCTTGATATCAAAACGATCCTTGCCCCTTCACGATGCTCCTACTCTAGTTGAATCTGAAATCCGTCAAGAAAAGACTTAAAATTTTGAAAGAGTATTCTTGTTCCTTTCCTTTGCTCTCAAACTTGCAGGATTTGTTCTTTCAAACTTCTGAAAATTGTAACTTAGTGGAGAGGTTATTTTCTCCAAATAAAACCTCCCACTAGTCTAATATCATAACAACCCTTTACTTTCCCTTAATTACCATTCAGTCCCCTATATATATATATATATATATATACATGTAAATATTTATAAAACCTTAAATCCATAAAAGAAGTAAATATAATATTTCGTTCTACAAATGACATTAATCTCGTCTTTTCCTAAAAATCTAATATTACAATATATTATTAATATTTTTTTTGAGTAACACATATATTATTAATATTGAGGTTTACCCCTTCAAGAAAAATATTGAGGTTTATATTATTAGTGTTATTATTTTGCCTGCATACATTGATGATTGTTGAATTGAAGCATTCCAACTAAATGTAGAGGGGTCATGCATGTTCGTGATAATTAATTTTGACTTTCACATTTTTTTATCAAAACACCTTTATGAAAAAAAGAAGTAATATCAACATGAGAAATGGTGATAATATTACTATCACTTACTATTTTCAGGAAATTTATTAAAAGATATGTACAGCTATCTCTTGTGAAATGTACAAACAACTGCTACAACTACTAACATTTTTGTAAGTAATTAACACTAGTAGTAGCAACACCACCTGCTTCACAATAAATGTTGACCTCCCACCCCACCCCACCCCACCCCACCCATATAAAAAAAATATAAAAAAGACCTCACTGTCCCCGTTCCCGGATCATTATTGGATAATGTAAAACAAGGGTAATATGTCAGAGGTATATTTTACAAAATCTTTATATACATGTTTTTAGTTAAGAGAAGTCGATATTTAGTATCGACCCCGGGATAATTCTTTCATGATTACTCCATTTGTGGAGTTGTGGATAAATCATGATTACACAGTTTGAAACTAAATTAAAATGGTGTGGTCCATATTTATTTACATGTATGTTTCAACTCCACAAATAGAGTAACTAAGAATAATTTACCTACAAGTCTTACACCCAACGGGAATTCTTATATAGTAATGACACGTTTGTTTCACATGAGTAAAATAGAATAAATTAAATAATGAGAATTGAATATAATAGAATGCAATTAAGACGTACATTTCATTACCGCGACTATAACGTAAAACAAATTAAACTAATTACGTAGTAAGTGATACACCAAGTGATAAGTAGGGCTGTGTGATAGAGTATGGTGGGGTAGAGTACGTAAGGTATGACAAGGTGGAAGAGGTGGGTTAGGCGAAGTAGCCCTACCCCACCACCCACCTTACCTTACCACCCCGCACCAACCTTACCCTACTCTGCCCAACCAATACTTCATTTGTGGAGTTACAACATGATGATTAATCTGAATCACATAGTTTCAATCCAAAATTAAAATGTGTGGCACAGATAAACCATATGGTATAACTCACAAATGGAGTTACTGCCCCCACAAGAACTACTCATTATAGGTTCTATAAAGAAGAGTATGATGCTCCGGGGCATAACTTAACGGTAAAGAAGCAGTGTTGTTGTATTCGATTTCATGTATGACTTCTTTCAACAAAAAATGGTATGTATGTATCATTTGCAATCTAAATTATTGAAATATAATTCTCAATTTATTTACCTATGAAGTTTGAATAACGGGATAATTTAAGAGGAAATTTTTACATGATAACTTTATTCGTGTGGAGACACTGCACAAAAATTTCTCCAACGTAAGAATCTGGGGCTCAACATATTTTTATTATAAAGATGAGTAATCATAGCTAATTGTACAAACTAGAATCGTGTAGGTATTAGACTTGACATATGGAATCTTTTATTTATCAATGACCATTTAGTTTTTTAATGGGAAACCTGAGAAAATATGCTTAAAAAGTAAAAATTTTGTATGGTATACCGCGTAGATAGTCTATAAAAATTTATGCTTTGGTAGTATTTCGATAGGTTTTGCATAGCCCGCCACGTGAATTCGTGGTTTTAGTTAACCATAAAATACAGTCTTCTTGATTAAAATTACCTACACAAAACCTACTAAAATGCTATGTAAACGTGACTCATTGTTAACAACCTGGTTTTGGTAGCCGTGTAAATCAGCTAACCTACTCAAAACCCACGTAAACATTGCGTATTCATAAGAACTATTCAAAAGTTGAAAAAAATTGACCTTTGGACTTCATATGTTCTTCATAAAAATGATTTGAGCAGGATTTGAAAATACGTCGCGTTTACGTGGGATTTAAGTAGGATTTGAGTAGGTAAGATCACGTACACGGTTATCGAAAACCAAGTTATTAACAATGAGTCACTTTTAAGTAGCATTTAGGTGGGTGAATATTTTTTATTCTTTTTTTAATCAGTGACACTTTATTTTACGGCTACCGAAAACCCACGAATTTACGTAGCGTGCTGCGCAAAATCTACCGAAATACTACCAAAGCATAGATTTCAATACACTATTTACGGGGCATACCACACAATTTTTTTTTACTTTTTAACTGTATTTTCTCAAGTTTCCCTTTTTAATTCAAATACAAAAACGAGGCTCAAGTTAAAAAATATTAAAAAAAATACAAAAACGAGGCGCAAATTGTTCAAGATTTTATTAAGTAAGCCATGTCAATAAGTCATGTATATGATATGAATTGACACTTCACCCTATAGATTAACAAGGACAATGATATATATTATTGTTTCAGTGTCACATGGCTTTTAGTTTTTTATTTGTTCGCCATTAATTTAAGAAAGTAAAAGCACTTATTAAAGTTTCTCAACAAAAAAAAAAAAAAAAAAAAAAAAAAAAAAAAAGCACTGATTATTTTATATGATAAAGAAAATGGGAGAATGGGATATAAAGACCGATTATAAATGTAATTTATTTATGACTAAATTTATCACAAGTTAATTACGAAAATCAAACACTAACATGCCGAGAAAATTACTAGTACTTCTCAAATTATTCATATATAAATGTAATGGTAAATAGCAATAAAAAATCTTACCAAAAAATTAGTTATCAAAAGGTTTGCCTGATAATTCTTAACATACCTTTGCCTACGGGAAACCACGGTGATGATATAATATGGCATTTTGATCGAAGAGGAAATTACACCGTAAAGTCCGGATACAAGCTTGCGTCTCAACTTTACCATCCAGAAATGGCTGAAAGTCGGGCCTCTTCATCTACCCATGCAAACTGAACTTGGCGTCAATGCTGGAGCTTAAAAGTCCGTCCGCGTATATGCCACTTTGTCTGGTGTTGCCTCCAAGACAATCTCTCAGTTGCCTCCTCACTGTCGCATCGCGGAATGGCAATGAATCATGTTCCATTTGTGACTATCACATGGAAAATATAAAACACGCTCTCTTCGAAGGCGAAATACCCAAAAAAGGTGTCGAGAACTATGAATAATCTGCGTGTTTTGCAAGCCCTTCGTCGATCAAGTGGTTTTGCCGGCTTTTTGGACGCCATCAATGGAGAAACTGAAGAAGCTGCTATCATCATTACCACGTAATCTTTGGTACATTTGGAAATCGCGGTGCGCAAAAGTCTTTGAAAACCTTGATCTTAACATCGGCTTCCTCATCAACAATGCGGAGGAAGCTGCGGAATTCATTGGGGCGTTAAAGTCCCCCTCTCACATAGTCCATCCACTATCTGGCCCGACACTTGGACGTACTCCTCCAAGTCCCGATAGTTTCAAAATCAACATTGATGCTTCCATCACAGAGAACGCGGCTTCAATTTGTGTCGTTGTCCGTAGCAGAAATGGCGAAATTCTCCAGTTTCTCTCTCAAACCCTAAACCCTAGAGCTCTCAGCCATCCTCCAAGCTTTCTGCATAGCATTTTCTTTGGGGCTTCGTAGTATCATCCTCGAATCGGACTCCTTGCCCTACATTCAACGTCTGAAGTCCCCGACTCTAGACTTATCCTCACTCATTTTGCCTAGTTCTTGATTGTTTATGCCTTGCAAAAGCCTTTGCCCACTGCTCCTTTTTCTTTATTAAACGTAGTGACAATAGGCTAGCTCTTTGTCTTGCCCAAGTAGGCATATCTGCTCATGGCCTTATTACTTGAGGCTCACACCCACCATAGGATGTACTTGATGCATGTCTAGCCGATTTGGTGTAATAAAGTTGCATCTACTGTTCAGGGTCAAATTGTATGATTTTTATAGATATATTTTATATCAATTTCCCATTATATGTATTATTTTCATAGAAGTAGGGCTTTATATCGAAATATTTAGTAAATGATGTTTTTAAGAGGTTAATTGCAAAAACGTAACGAATTATGTGCTTAGATGATGATTTTATGTTATTTTGGAAATACGTTACGCTTTGGTATGTTTTCCTATTGTTGTAGATACTCATTGATGATGGAAGAGAGGATTTTAGAGAGCCAAATTCGTGCTTGGAAAGGATCAATCAAAGTTATGGAAGATTGAAAGATATAAGGAAAGAAATCAAGCAAGATAAATGTCGGAAAATCAGGATTCCGAGTAGTGACGACCTTGCAACGCAGTTCTTGATATGATAACAACCGATTTTACTCTGGACCTCAAGATAAGAGTTGTAGGGCTTGAAGAGAGGATTCTACAGGATTTTGAATCACTCGATTACGACTTACGAGGCCCGAGATATGAGCGTTACAAGTTCAGAAGCTGTTCCAGGGCAGCTAGACGAGCGTCCATAATACCGGACGGGCGTCCGCCACCGACTGAGCCGAAACCGCCTTACTTTTCCCTATAAATACAGCTCGTTTTCAACCCTAAAACATATATTTTCGACTCCTATTGATCCCCAATCATAAGAGAGCAACCTTAGTCGCCCAAAATTTTTTGGGGAAATTTGGGGTGGCAAGTTAGATTAGGTTTTATTTCGTTCGTTTTCTTTTCTTGTTCGAGCATGATGAAAGGCAGCCATGGACAGCTTTGTGAAGCTTCTTTTCAGCAGCACTTTTATTTCTTTTCATGGATGATTTTGTAAGTTTTAGTTCAATTGTTTCTTTTCCTATGATTATTTGTATCGTGCAATTTATATCGGAAGATTATTGCTTGTTGATGCTACCGTATGACGGAAGTCGGTGTAGTTTAGATCACCATAGGAAAGATTAGGTTTTTAATCTATACATAACGAAAGTTCATAGATTAAATATCTAGGTTTACGAGAGAACCACAATTAGAATTAATTCGATGCAAGATTATCCTAGATTTGAATTGAGGAAATTATCGTTACCGGAAAGATAAGATTTTTCATGTGTTTATTTCATTACGTTGTTCTTGTTTTCTTTCATGTTTTGAGATGCCGTATGTTAATCGAATTTAGATAACGGAAGTTAATAAATTCATTAGATTATCGTGAGGAGATTGACAATAATTATTCCAACAAATGGAAGTTGAGGATAAGGTTGTTAGATTAGGATTTAATCCATATCTTTGATTTGTATCGATATTAGTTAAGACCGGAAGGTAAACTAATTAATGGCGTGATAAATCGGAAGAGAAAACGCTTCATTAGAAAGATAATAATCCAAGATAACTAATGAATGAATGTTTGTCTATCTTGTTGATTTCGTGGGGTGATGGTTGTTGGGAATAGGTTGATCATGGTTTGTTCATGTTTGTTCGGTTGTTAGTTAGTTTCTTGTTTTTAGTAGATGTAGTTTTATTTATTTTGTCCGCATAATTATCCTTCCCGGCTTTGGATTAACAATCCTCTCATCGGTTTATTTTCCGTTTTAGTTTAGGTTTAGGTTAATAAAGAAGAATTAATAAGCTAGATTCAATAGCCCTTTTCCTCGAGGATCGATACCCGTGCTTATCCAACTTTACTAGCAACTACCCGGTATTCGGCGGTTAGAGGTAGTTTTGCATGGTAGTATAGGTTTATAAATTTTCTTTTGTTTTAATGATGCAAAATCTCCCCAACAAAAGTGGCGCCGTTGCCGGGAATAGGTGTCATGTTGAATCTAGTCTTGTTAGTTCTCGATTTTGTTACGTTTATTTTTTTCGTTTTTAATAAAAGTAGCGCATACCAAGTTGAGAGTTTTTATTTTGCCGTGTTTCGATGACCGTTAGGTTAAGAATGTGCAAAAGTTTTTTACTCAACTTGTTTTCCGTGAAGTTTATATGTTTATGTGTTACCTAGTCTAACCCCTGTGCTTAATTTGATAAGGCTGCTGTGATGATTTTGTTTAGGATAATTAGGGTTTCGTGTTTTCCTGCTTTGCTTTACGTGCAAATTCGATGATGAACGGCGTTCACGTAAGTGAACGCCCGTCGCGCACTACTAACATCTGCGTAACCGGCGCCTGGTTGGATGGACGTTCGTTCGTCGAAAAAGTTTCAACTCGTTACGGTTTGAAGGACCAGACGGCGTCTATACTTTACGAACGCCCGTTCGCCGGTTTTCAAGTCAAACGAGCGTTTGTTTGGATGAACGCCGTCCAAAGGTCTTGCATTTTGAGGTGAACGCCCGTCGATCGATGGGACGCTTGATCCGTGTTCTAACTTTCTTGATTTTATTTTCAATGCTTTTATTTGATGTGGATTTTTGATTCGAGCTTCTGTGGCTAATTGATTTTTACATAGATGCCCTGAACTTATATGTTTTTACCTTTCCATCTATGAATCCATGTTAGATAATTGATCAATTCTTTATATATGATTCATCTATGCAAGTTATAGTGACTGTCGGTTCTCGTAAGCTATAACTGTTCTTATGGTTAATTAGTAGCTAATGTCGGTTCCCGTATGCTACATACCGCTCCGATGAATCTTTTAAGCTTTTAAGACTTATGTGCTTTCTTATTGTTTATGTAACTCATATGGGTAGCTACTGTCGGTTTTCGTAATGCTACCATTGCATCTTATGAGTTATACCTGTTTAGATAGATGACTGTTGGTTTTCATAAGTCTATCACTTTCGATAAGTCTTAAGGCGCGTCGGCACTAGTGGATGACAGACATGCGTTTATCGTAACCTGTCATTATGTGGTAGACGTTTATATATATGTCGTGTTGCATATAGTGGGCTAGTTTTCTTTCTTTTATTTTATTTTCTTTTTGCATGTCATATAAATGCATTTCATTTAGTTGCATTTCATATAGTTGCATTGTTTTTCTATTTTTTCTTTTATTTTTTTTGAGTGTAGTTAACTGTCGGTTTCCGTAATACTACCTCGTTTTTATTTTATTTTTAGGATTTTTCACGTAGATTGCATTGTAATGCATTTTCATATAGTTGCACCTAGCCTACTATTTTGTAATATTTCATGTATATGTTCCATCTTTATTTGAGCTTAATCAAAATTCTCTGACTTCCTTTCTTGTGCTTTATATATTATATTCCCCTTGTCCCGAGATACTTCCGTGTTTTTCAAGTGTGCGAGATATTAGCGCTTGTGTCAGAGACGATTTCGCTTTTTCCGATGGATGGTCCACGATCCATGGATTCGTCGAGCATTTATGGGTGAGGTCGACCCACTTCCAGAATAGCTCCCTTTCAAACAACGAATCAGCTAAGTTTTCTTTTTCTTTTTCATTCTGCACAACTTGAGGACAAGTTGCAATCTAAGTGTGGGGAAGGGAATAGATGGTTTATGTGTATCTACAGTCATTTGCTCATATTTTTAGTATTTATATGAAAAGCACTTAATTTTCAAATTTTTGTTTCGTCCCGAGTAACATTTCAATTGCATACTAGTTTTATAATTTGGCACCCTTTAGTTGTTATCAGTAGTCATATCATGTTCTAAGAATAGGTTTAGTAGATCGATACTCACTTGAACCTTCATTTCACGAACCTATTAGATGAAGAGCCAAATATAGAATAGTTTCCGGTTAGTTAAAGGAAAGTTAATTCTCGATCACGCAGATAACACTTATTTAGCATTAATGAAAGTTAAGAACTTGTGCTATACTCACGCTTAGAATCTCAAGACCTTAGTGTTTTTGAGAACTTTGAGAGTCTTGAATGTGTTAGAAATAATATTTGACCGCGAGTTTCCGAAGAGTTTGAAAAATATAAAAATATATATATCTATAAATAGAAATAAATGAATAAAATTTCTTTGCGGGAATTTTGTTTGTAACTATCACCTCGAGTCCATTTGGATACTGCCCCAAATGGGGAGTGTGGTTTACCTTGGACAATGAGGGGATTGAGTGATCTCGGGGTGACCGCCTCTAATGTAGGGAGTGTGTTATACTTTTGAGACGCGACGATAGGAAATATAAAATATAAAATGTCGCTTTTGGAACTCTAAGTCAAGTTGATCTAAACCAGTAGAGACCGAGAGGTATTTTCTTGGTACTAAGTAAAGGAGTTTAATTGTGAGTTGGTTACTATGTTCTTGGTAATTAGTTTTGTTAGGTAAGTCTTGTAGATAGATCAAGTTTTCGTTTAGTTGACCGGATAATCTGTTAGTGCTTGATGTATTATATCAAGAGAGGATCGGTGGAAGTTTAGTAGGTTCTCGCACACACATCACCGAGTGAGGTCGATTTGCTGAATACTAGCTTGTCATGATTTTGACTATATCTCGTGTCAGGTTATGTGGGTTTTGATAGTATGTTCTTGTTTTGTTTTGCTCGGGACGAGCAAAAGTTTAAGTGTGGGGGTGTTGTTCAGGGTCAAATTGTATGATTTTTATAGATATATTTTATATCAATTTCCCCCGTATATGTATTATTTTCATAGAAGTAGGGCTTTATATCGAAATATTTAGTAAATGATGTTTTTAAGAGGTTAATTGCAAAACGTAACGAATTATGTGCTTAGATGATGATTTTATGTTATTTTGGAAATACGTTACGCTTTGGTATGTTTTCCTATTGTTGTAGATACTCATTGATGATGGAAGAGAGGATTTTAGAGAGCCAAATTCGTGCTTGGAAAGGATCAATCAAAGTTATGGAAGATTGAAAGATATAAGGAAAGAAATCAAGCAAGATAAATGTCGGAAAATCAGGATTCCGAGTAGTGACGACCTTGCAACGCAGTTCTTGATATGATAACAACCGATTTTACTCTGGACCTCAAGATAAGAGTTGTAGGGCTTGAAGAGAGGATTCTACAGGATTTTGAATCACTCGATTACGACTTACGAGGCCCGAGATATGAGCGTTACAAGTTCAGAAGCTGTTCCAGGGCAGCTAGACGAGCGTCCATAATACCGGACGGGCGTCCGCCACCAGCGAGCCGAAACCGCCTTACTTTTCCCTATAAATACAGCTCGTTTTCAACCCTAAAACATATATTTTCGACTCCTATTGATCCCCAATCATAAGAGAGCAACCTTAGTCGCCCAAAATTCCTTTTGGGAGGCTGGGGTGGCAAGTTAGATTAGGTTTTATTTCGTTCGCTTTTCTTTTCTTGTTCGAGCATGATGAAAGGCAGCCATGGACAGCTTTGTGAAGCTTCTTTTCAGCAGCACTTTTATTTCTTTTCATGGATGATTTTGTAAGTTTTAGTTCAATTGTTTCTTTTCCTATGATTATTTGTATCGTGCAATTTATATCGGAAGATTATTGCTTGTTGATGCTACCGTATGACGGAAGTCGGTGTAGTTTAGATCACCATAGGAAAGATTAGGTTTTTAATCTATACATAACGAAAGTTCATAGATTAAATATCTAGGTTTACGAGAGAACCACAATTAGAATTAATTCGATGCAAGATTATCCTAGATTTGAATTGAGGGAAATTATCGTTACCGGAAAGATAAGATTTTTCATGTGTTTATTTCATTACGTTGTTCTTGTTTTCTTTCATGTTTTGAGATGCCGTATGTTAATCGAATTTAGATAACGGAAGTTAATAAATTCATTAGATTATCGTGAGGGAGATTGACAATAATTATTCCAACAAATGGAAGTTGAGGGATAAGGTTGTTAGATTAGGATTTAATCCATATCTTTGATTTGTATCGATATTAGTTAAGACCGGAAGGTAAACTAATTAATGGCGTGATAAATCGGAAGAGAAAACGCTTCATTAGAAAAGATAATAATCCAAGATAACTAATGAATGAATGTTTGTCTATCTTGTTGATTTCGGTGGGGTGATGGTTGTTGGGAATAGGTTGATCATGGTTTGTTCATGTTTGTTCAGTTGTTAGTTAGTTTTACTGTTTTCGTAGATGTAGTTTTATTTATTTTGTCCGCAATTATCCTTCCTGGCTTTGGATTAACAATCCTCTGTCCAGTTTATTTTCCGTTTTAGTTTAGGTTTAGGTTAATAAAGAAGAATTAATAAGCTAGATTCAATAGCCCTTTTCCTGAGGATCGATACCGTCTTTATCCAACTTTACTAGCAACTACCCTATTATTCGGCCGTTTAGGAGTAGTTTTGCATGGTAGTATAGGTTTATAAATTTTCTTTTGTTTTAATGATGCAAAATCTCCCAACATCTACCCTAAAGAAAAATAAAGGTTTGCCTAGTAGAATTAAAACATACAACGCATATCAACCATAATTACATACTTTTTGTATAATAATGATAATTCAACAACATTAGCTCCAATCAATACAATCCATTTCCTAGTATATAATACTCCTTCCGTTTCGAAATAACTGAGACAGTTACTAAAAAGATTTGTTTCAAAATAACTGAGCCATTTACATTTTCAATGTAGGATTTATTATGTTTTTCCACATCTATCATTATTTATTAAGGAGAGAGAATAAATACAACATTGCATTAATTATAAACTAAGAGTTTTTTAGTCAATTTAACATTCAAATTAAATCATTAATTCACATCCTTAATATGCGTATTTTCGACAATTATCTCAGTTATTTTGAAACGAAGAGAATAATTGATATTATCAATAACATCAAACAAACATTTAATTTTGTTATTATTATTCATAAAATGCATCATAGTTGCTCTATAAAGAAGAGTAATCATAGCCTATTTGTACAAAATAGAATCTTGTAGCTGTTCCTTTATACAACATTTGCTAGCAGAATCTTTTACCATATGTCCAATCAGATTTCAGATTAAAAAATATAAACATGAAGCATATTGCTGGTTTTATATATAAAATACTAGCAATTTTATTCAAAATAAATAAATATAAAAGCAAAGCGAATTGACACTTTACCATAAAGATTATGTATAGTATTTTTTTTAGTATGACCGGATTTATTTAATAAAGTCAATTACTGTTTTAAATGTTCACCATTTATGAAAGTAAGCATTGATTTTAGTTTAAGAGATTAAATTTTTTTTTTTTTGTTGTTGAAGAAAGAGAGATTAAAAATTCATGGCGTAAAAATGATGAGATACATTTGTAGTTAAATATTGACATGTGCTATATATCTTATTTCTCTCTTTTCCTTTTTGGAGATAAATAATATGATATAGTTTTATCGATCATGGTATAGACTTTATTTATTTATATGGATTTTATTAGAATTATTGTTATAAAAGTGTTCAAGGACACATTGATATATTTACTCTAGAGGAGCTAAGCTTACAATGACAAAAAAAATTATATTGAAAATTCTGTAATTCCAACACATTCAATTAAATTATCTTTATTCAACTCATTCTACGATCTGAATACAGTTAATTAACTCATACCAAGTTGAAATTCTGGGTTTGTCTTTGAATATTTGATAGAGTTTTGTTAATTGTTATGACTTGATATGAATACTACTTTTTCCCTTGAGTAATGCTAAGAGTACCGTCCGATACTCTTAACGGTTTTCTTATTTAACCTTTTCAAATACTACATAATCAAGTTAATAGAATCTTTATAAAAAAAACACATCAAATACTCTAGTTTATAGAATTTAGATGAATGTGATTGATATATAAGAAATTTTGCAAAATCCGAATGAATGCGATATATATATATATATATATATATATATATATATATATATATATATATATATATATATATATATATATATATATATATATTTATATATATATATATATATGTGTGTGTGTGTGTGAATTTCTTTAGTAGGATAAATGAAATTTTCTAAAATTTGTTTACTGTAAAAGATAGAGTATGTGTTGTAAATTTTCTTTCTTTTTAAACTCAGATATTGTAATGTCATTAAAAGTGTTTTGTAACATTTATTATGTAGCGATTTTATTGGAAAAATAATATTTCACTTTTTATTATTTGGTAATGCTAATGATTAATGTAACATATTTTTACACAATTCATTTAAGATACTTGTGTAACATTGTTTATGATAATCCTCGTGAACAATGAGTTATACATTATGGTAAATAAAAAATAAGGTAAAAAGTGACTTCCTATGACATTTTCCTACTTTATATAAACCAACAAAAATATTGTAAGAATCCTAAGAATTCCTTGCAATTGTATTCTTACGTTCCTCTTCTACCCACCACAAGACAATCCTCTCATGGACCAAAACATAAACATTCTTGATAAAGATTACAACTTGTCTTTATCTCCCACCACCACCACCACCACAACCACCTTTTCCTCCTCCTCCTTCTCTTCAACTCTCTCCAATAAGAATGCAAGAACCCCAAAAACCATCAACTCTCAAGCTGAAGAAAATGGTGATAAAACCAAAAAGAACCTGGAAAACCATCCTACATATACCGGCGTTAGAAAGCGGAGTTGGGGCCGTTGGGTATCGGAAATCCGGCAACCTCGAAAGAAAACAAGAGTCTGGCTAGGGACTTATGCAACAGCAGAAATGGCAGCAAGGGCACATGATGTAGCAGCTTTAGCAATCAAAGGTCAATCAGCAGTCCTTAATTTCCCACATTTAGCCCATCGACTTCCGCATCCAGTTTCTTCTTCGCCGAAAGACATTCAAGCAGCCGCCGTCTTGGCGGCCGCAGCCACATTCCTCGGCGAAGAAGATCATGGTCGCAGTATGAACCTGCAAGAAACCTCGGTTTCTCGTTCTGTGGATGACAATAATGATGATAATGATGATGATGATGCGGTTTTCGATCTACCTGATCTTTGCATTGACGGAATGGGAGATTGTATGGATAAATACTATAAGCACCGTTCATCATGGCAAACCGCCGGCGGCGATGATTTGTTTTCCCGGCTTGAGGAGCCATTTTTGTGGGAAAGCTACTAGACTTTTATAAAATGATAAGTTTATGTTATTTTGTTTACTTAAAAGAAAGATATTCACGATCAACCGAACCGGATGAGTTGCTTTGAAAAAAAAAAAAAAAAAAAAAAAAAAAAAAAAAAAAAAAAATCTTATATTTATATATATATATATATATATATATATATATATATGAGGTAAACACACATAATTCTCAGGAATTCTATTCTTGAATGAGGAGTGCTAGTTTGACAACAAACGGTAACATTCGTAGCATATTTTGGCATTATGATTATTGTGTGTTACCTATTTATTGATATCGAGTACATTATAATCATGATTGAGTGTATATGGCGTATTTATTGATATCGATTCGGTCATAATCAATAATTTTAAAATATAAGGTGATTAATTCTTGTTATTGATGTTCAACAATTTCTTTAAGGAACTGAGAAGTAAGTGTATGAGTTTTACATGCATTAAATAATCGAAAAGTCCCACAAATACTTACCTATTATTATTAATCTTATTATTATGACCATAAGTTTTATTTTAGTTAACTGATTGGATTAATTTATTAGATTTCGTCTGTCTTGCGGTTGTATTAGCTTTCTTGCATACGCAACCGTTAGTTTCAAACATTGACAGTGAGACTGTGCCTTTTTTTTTATTTTTTATTTTTAAATTACAATTGTACCTTTCTTCTTTTTGTATTAAAGCGATTGCATGATTAATCAATTGACAATGTTAAACGTGTATGTGCCACCAATGATGAAATATTATTCCCTTCAGTAGTATACATCCACTACACTTTCAACCACAACATCCTACACAACACAATCTACACCACATATTCTGTTGGACTCATCACAAAAAATAATTCATCACTTTAATCCATTATTTCTTCTGGCTGTGTAGATGGTTTGTCTACACAAGAGTGTAGTGCACATATCACTATTCTATTCCCTTTACGTACACTTTTGTCTTTGTCAATATATATCGAAAACAACAATTAATGCCAGAAAATGTAGCATGTATTGTGGAAAACATTAGCCAAACCTTATAAGAGGAAGTCTTTCATCCCAAAACATATGTTGTAAGTTGAAGGAAATACATCTCTTAATATGATAGTATTTGGACCGATTTGACTAGAGTTCACGATATAATTCCGTAATCGAAAAGTCTTATCGAATCAATGGATGATCATATTTATGGATATATCTTAATCCTGAGGTGATCACGATCAACCGCTTGAATCGGTTATGAAGTTTGACTTGACTTGGTTAAGGATTACACTGAGTGTCAATGGTCCGAATTACCCCATCTTGGCATTGTCTTTGGATTGAGTGAGTAGTCCGTGTTATCACATATACGGAATCCATTCCTTCCATTTATGGAAGTAGATAGACAGATTCACTTATTTGTTAATCCTAAACCGATCGATCCATGGAGTTCATATTACAATCGATTAGCTACCGGTGAGTTGTATGAATTAATTGATCACTAGGGGTTAATGGTAAATAAGGATAAGAGGTTCTAGAAAGGGTTAACGGTAACTTCCCGATTTAGAATGAGCGATCTATGGAGGATTAATCCATATGTAATGATTATATCAATGGGCGCTATTATTATTCTCGTGAGGAGATAAATATAATCTTATAATCGGAGGAGTGCGATCACGGGATTATTGTGGCATATTCTGTGATTGATTTATCGAATATAATTATTACGTTCGTAAGATAATTATTTATTTGATTTATCGGAGCCCGCCGATTATTAGTCCATGGTCCCCGACGCGCTTCCTAAAAAAAGCATAAATATTCTCGGACGTCGAATCCTAATAATATTAATTTAGTTCTTGTTGGACTTTATTAAAACGATATGTGAATTAATTGTTTAGTAGATCTATTAAATTAGTTAATTTGAATAATTAAATATGTGGAAAAGACATTTTCCATAATCTTGTGAATTATTGTGTTATGGCAGAAATTAATATTACTAGGTCAATATGTGTGAATTTCGCCCCTTGTCTATTTTATGGAACAAGAAATTGTTTTTTTGTGATTTAATAAGACATGTGCATAAAATATTTATTGGATAAATATTTATGGAAAGAAATAAGATGAATATTATTCTAGATTTGTTCTAGAATATTATGGGATTATTTTTATTTAATGGATTTATTTTAATTGCAAAATAAAATCCTTGGAGGCTAAGTTTTACTCTCATATATAAAGAGAGTTATAAAAACCTGTAGACACACAATGAAATTCGACTTCTCCTCTTAGAGAGAAGAAGGAATAAAATTCGGCCAAGGGGTTTAAGGGGAAAATCTTGGAGGTTTTTCCGGGTAGCATATCGGAGGGGTTCAAGTCGAGAATTTCCTTCCACCGGGAGTTGCTTGGATCACACGTACGAAAGATCGTGGTGCTCTTCACACCTTCGTTCGTTCTTTCTATTGCGGTTCTTCAACTTGGATTTTGAGATCCAAGAGGTATGTTCTACAACCCCCTTGTAGAGTAGATCTAGTTATTTTATTACGTGTAATTTATAGATCTAGATCCTTAAATCGCTTCCGTTGCGGATGATATTACTAACAGTGGTAGCAGAGCCAGGTTGATCTATATTTATACGTTTAAAATATTAGATCTAAGGAGTGGAATATGCATGTGTAGATTGCATTATTTTCGTTTTAATTTTATTATTTTCGAAAATTTCATGATGAATGCTTGTGATTGTCGTGGTTGAAGAGATGTATTGGGGTTGGTATTGTTTACCCGTAGATCTATTTTGTAGCTCTTTTGATTAGCATCAATTGAGCATAGGATGTGTAATTTATTTTATGTCGTCACGCGAAAATTTGTAAAAGGTAGTCACTTTGTATTTATTTTTGATTCCGTGTTCGGCATTTAACGAAGATCATGGTGTTGAAGATCTTCAAGAAGGTAAAAACGGGAGGAGGACGATTGTTTTATTTTTTTTCTCCAGAAAAATTTGGTCACGGCGGCGGTAATCACAATTTGGTCCAATTTTTTTTCTATGCGGCTGCCCTAGTTTGGGTTTGTCACATTTATTTTTTATTTTTTATTTTATTCCAACCCTTGGCCGAAAGGCCTGTTTGATTAAAAAAAAAAAAAAAAAAAAAAATTTACCTGCCGTGAATTGTTAAAAAAAAAAAAAATAATAATAATAAGTTTTTTTTTATATAAAACAATTTGATAATATAGATATATTTTAAATATATTGGTATATTACGGCCTCCTCTCCTCGTCGTTCGTAGTTCGTGTCAAGATCGAAGGTTCAAGAGCCGGAAATTTCAAGATCAAGATCGAAGATCGAGATTTGAAGACTTAGAATTAGTTTTACTTTTCCTTAGAAAATAGGTTAGTGAAGTACAACAATCCATCTCTAAGTGTTTAAATTTTCCGCAATTTATTTTTATGTGTTTGTAAAATAGACATAAAATCGGAATTCTTGTGGCGTCGTCGCATCATATCATAAATCCACTCCATGCATACATGTAGAATTTTAATTTTGGTAATTAAAATAGGCATGTATACAAACTCGCGTAATTAGTTGAAATTTAATTAATACGTGGTAATTAATTAATTTAGTAACTAATTAAAGATCCGAGGACGGGTTATGAAATCGTTAAGTCTTTTTGTGTGTTCTCGGTGAACCGCCGTAAAAGCCCAAACGAGATCACGTTTTCGATTCGTAGTGTCTACGAGATTGAATGATGGTAAAAGAACCATAAATCTTGGATAACAACGGTTCGCTTACAAGGTTGGGTGGTCAATCGAGCTAGGCTCGACCGACTTAACCCTCATAGTGTGATGTATGCACGGGGTCCGCAAGACTAAGCTACACCGGAGAACGGAGGGGTGATCCTTCTTATCTCAATAGGGTTTGTCTTGACCCGATTTCGTCCGGCCGTCGCGATATGTTCCAACGAATAGGGCGGGTAGGCTTGCCTACGTTACCGACACCATTCGAATCCTTGATTTGATGTACTTTTATGTTAACATCAAAAGACGTGGTTAGTTAACCCACCACCACTTCCAAAATATTGAGTGGGAGCGGGAGGCGACAACCAACCCCACGGCCTACTATAGATACAAGTAAGTGAGAGAGAGGGTGGCGCCTCGGCGCTTTGATTTCGTCCCCCTAAGGATGGTGTTCGCCACTATCAACATTCATGGCTTGGTCTCCAAAAGGATAGGATTTCGGATACTGTCGGGTCACCGACCTATCCTAAGACGGCATACTCGGGCGTACTAAGAGATCCGATATAGTAGGTCACACTCATAAAGGATATTTTTGGTAATATCTAGGCTAAAAAAGGAAGGTAGTCAATGAATAAAGGGATGTTCGATTATCGTGGGATGTTCGATTCTCACAAGTTATTCATTGATGAGATTGTCTCGATTTAACCGTCATCTCTTTGACCTACCCTAAGGCGACACTTTGAGATGCGAGGTTAAAACCTTGGAATGGTAGAGTAGACTTAATTTTAGTTTACAATTCCTAAAATAAATATAGTAGTGTTAACTTGAATTAATATATGTCATTTTATTTACAAACATTATATCCCTTACTAAATTGCTTAAAATTTATAATTGACTAGTATTGACTTCTTTAAAAAGTGGAAAGTAACTAGGGACGTTGAACTAGTTAATCGATAATGCAATTATTTTTGGAAAGAGATATTTTCTCTTAAGCCTTTCAAAAAAAACAAGAGTGACATACAGGTATGTCACTAATGTCATTCATGTCAAACGGAAGACAAACTTTGTTTGATCAAAGGTGATTTCGGACTTTGAAATTCTTCTAGTGAATTTTGAGTGTGTAGTAATTACACGAGTAATTTTCTAATTGAAAAATTGGAAAATCATGAAGTGTTACTAGTTGGACGATATTTGGAATCGATGAACTAGTGGGAGCTTTATGATTTGTTGTTTTTCTAGAACATTAGAAAAGTGTAACTGACTACACACGTAATTATCCTTAAGACCGGAGTCTTCATGGCATCACGGTGTGGATTTAATGCTTTGACACTGTTGAGGTTTCCCCGAGCCATGGGGCTATCATGCGGTAGTGATTGGGTGTGATACTGAAGCATGTGGAGTATACATGTTAGTTCGTCCGGGAATCGCGTATCTTATGATTGGGATCGAATATCCGAAATGACCTTCTTACAAGGAATGTTTTGTTCTCGTGAATCTTTGCAAAGTGGGAGTAAATGTGTTATTCCGAGAGAGCTTGATATCCATATTATAAGATATGATCATTAATGCATTGACACTCGAGATACGATCGTATGGATATTATTACTACGGTAGGATTGTAATTTACACGGTAACTGTTTCACATAAAAGGTAGTAGTCATTGCATTTGACTCTTCCGATGATTGGGGATCACGGTGTGTTGTTAGACGCTATCCCGTGATCGTTAGGTATGAAAGGGCATTTTCATAATTTGCACTTTGTGCCTATGGCCAACATATTCGAAACCTATCGGGTCACACACATATATGAACATCTAGCCGGATTAAAATGTGGTTATAGTTGATAACCAAATAAGGAAAGAATTTATCTCGTACTATAAAGGTTATAGTGGTAAATTAATATGGTGGTATTTATTTATTATGAATAATTATAATACAAGATATTAATTATGTTGATTAATTAAATATACACATAATGTATGTGTGTCAAAATTTATTATGTATATTGATACACATGGATTTTGCAAATTAATTAATCATAGTATTATATTAATTAAAGAAAATCTCAATTCCCAAATTTGTAGGGAAAGGGACGCCACTTTATTTTGTATAGGATACATTTGAGTTGTGTAATTTAATTAATAAGATTACCATAATATTAATATTGGATATTAATTAATTTTGAAAAAAAAAAATAGATTGATAGTAATAAGATAAATATAGTCAATATAAGGTATAAGATATTGACAATATCTTGGAAATATTTAATATATGATACTAAATTAAATGAGATAATTCAATAAAAGATATTTTCCTTATTTTATTAGGAAATTTTTTCTTTCTCTTAAATCTACTAGGAAGCTAATCCCAATCAGATTGGAAATCATAAGTGGCGCCCTAACACCTATATAAGAAAGGGGTTGGCTAGTTTTTGTGAAAAATAGACAGCTTCCTAGAGAGAGATTTATGAGGGAGAAAAAGTCGGTCTAGCAGCCGAGTTTTTCCGGTAGCAATCCATGATGGGTTTCTGGCGAGGTGTTCGTGTGGATCACCGGTAGAAGACGAATGCTTGGGCGGCTTCATGTGAAACTACAACCGTAGACAAAGTGTCGATCCAATTGGATCAACCAAGATAATCTTTTGTCTACTTCTTTTATGCTTGTTGCTTAAACGTAGTCGATCTTGGGAAAAGGAAATCAAATTTTTTGAATTTCGCTGCGTTCCCGCTTTGATTTTCTAACACTCCTAAAATCCATCTCCCATGCCGGCTCCTCCAATCCGACCCACCCCATTCGGCTCCCACTCCCGAGCCTTCCCTGCCAAGCTCTTACAAGGTCCACTTTGGCCTCGGCCTCTCCAGAATCGCCTCCTACCCCACATGCTCCTACTCACACCATGGTTACTCGTACCAAAACCAATTCCCTCAAACCAATTTTTCGGCCTGACTTTATCCGCTACCCTTTTCCTAAAGCCCTTGTTGCCTCTAGGGGTGGTCCTGTTTTCCGGTTTTCAACCACTTTTAAAACCGAACCATTTTTTACAGTTTCAAAATTTACAAACCAAAACCGAACCATAGCTAAGTAAAACCATTTTATCCGGTCCGGTTTGGATCAACTTGGTTAGGGTTTTTTTCCGGATTTTATTCATCCTTTTTTACAAATAATTCACTGGAAGGGCATTATCACGGTTCAGTGAATTCATGTCATTATTCATACGACAATCATACAAGATTCTCATTCTCCATCTACCATACACCATAACTCGAATGTCACTGGGTCCTCTATATATATATATATATATGTGTGTGTGTGTGTGTGTGTGTGTGTGTGGACAAAATTATATTATCATATTTTCTGATTTAGATGATCATATAAAACCATGTAAACTGTTTTATTTCATCTTGTCATAGGTCCTATTAGGATGAGCATTAAACTACGTGTGTGAGGTAGTTGATTGAAGTATTCATAGAACATGGACTGATATATTAGTTGTTTACATGTAGTGATAATTAAGGGTGACCGGCGAAAGTCGGTTCACTGTGGTGATCAGTCTCACAATGTATTGATGAAAAGTCGGTTTCTTGTAGAAGGCATGTGTAGAGTAGTACACGAGTGGATTGGTGTGGTGCAAATATATGCCCCTTAATTAATAGTGTCGATATTCACACACACACACACACACACACACACACACACATATATATATATATATATATATATATATATATATATATATATATATATATATCCTGCTTACAGTTTGGTCCGGTTTTTATTTTAGAAAACCAAAACCAAATTTTTTCTTCACGGTTTGGTATTTAACAATACAAAAACCAACCAAAAAGCCATGGTTTACGCATTTTCGGTTTGGATTGGTTTCATTCGGCCGGTTGGTTTGGTTTCCGGCTTTTTTGTTCACCCCTAGTTGCCTCTACAGACACCCTGAACCCCACTTCTTATACCGAAGCCTCTTGATGAGACCGTATTTTATAGGGTTTACGGTGATTATTATATATCTATTTTGTCGGGAGATGCTTTGTTTCGGGTATGTTTTTGATAATTTTCGCGTTTTAAGAGTCGGAAGAGATGATGGAGGAATTTTGGATGTATAGAGCAATGTTCGAAAGTTTTGTGGGAGAATGGAAGAAAGCGCCATTTCAAGAATCGTGAATTCGCTTTTATATCTCTAATCCCGAATCCATTGATTGTAGAAGACAAAAAGTCTGTCATCGGCCAACCATAGATTTTCGCTCTTTAATCACGTTGGATTTTTATTAATAAAAGAACATTTTTGTAATTATTATTATTATTATTATTATTATTGTTATTATTATTATTATTTATTATTAAAGACTTTTTAATAAATTAGAAAAATAAATATACTTGGGCAAGGCCCAAGTTAGCATTCCCGATTCTAAGAAATATATTTACGTGAGTAGCAACATACTATACGAGAGATTATTAGGTTTAATAGGAAGAATAATTGGGAAGAGGAGCTGCGCATAAGAGTTGCTGGCGACTTATTTCTTGACTACTTTTCTGGTGGTATTGTAATTTTGCTATTTTTCTTTAGTTTATTTTATTTTTATGAGTAGTTAGTTTTATCTTCAGTTGATTGATTATTGAACCCTCAATTTTGTATGATTGTGAGATCTAATTGTATTTCTCCTCATTTGATTAATAGTATTTGTCTGTTTTCTGATTTCACGGATATAAGATTAGAATTATTCGATTAGTTGTTGGCGCGATGATTAAACGATTATTTTGATCTAGTACCAAAATCCATCTTAGGCGGTTGCAATAAAAGATTGGTTTTAGTGATAAATAACACATTGTCTATCGGTTCGTAGCCCGTAGGATTCATTGCTGTTAAAATAGATAATACTATTGTTAAAATTAAGCCGGTTGGATTAATACATAGTAATTGAGTCTCTCTAATCTTTAAAGCTGTTATATATGTCACCAAACTCCGGGCGATTGTTGCGGGGTGTGCCATAATTAGGGTGTAATTAGAGGCGTTTGTCCTAATTAACAAATTTAGGAGAGATTGGTTGATTCACGGTTGTGGTCTAGTGTAACCAATTTATTATTAATTTAATGAGTCATCCTTGAATCGATGATCAATCGTGGGAATTGAGGGGGAAATAATTAATTAGCTGGAACTTTTCTTCATTTATTTTTCCTTTTCTTCTTAGGAAATTAGATAAAAACCATACATATTTTATTTTGTAAATTTCAGAAGAAATAGTCCACCGTTCCCTGTGGGTTCGACCCCTGCTCCCTCTATGTTAGCTATAGAGGTAGTAGGTGATTTATCTTTGATGGTTTGACGACCACCACCTCTAAACACCCGAATTGGTGTAATGCTATGAGAGAGGAAATCGACGTGTTGTTGCGCAACCAGACCTGTGATCTTGTTCCTCCGCATCATCGTATGAATATTGTTGGCAATAAATGGGTTTATCGCACTAAACGTCATGCAGATGGTCGTTTTGAGCGTCACAAGGCCCGCATTGTGGCCAAGGGTTTTCATCAGGCTGAATGAGTTGATTTCACTGACACTTTTAGCCCGGTTGTCAAACCGGTCACTATTCATCTTCTTTTGTCTCTCGACAGGTGGATATTCAGAATGCTTCCTCCATGGGCATTTATCTGAGCCTGTCAATTTGTAGCAGCCGCAGGTGTTTGTTCACCCCGATTATCCTGATTATGTTTGCCGTCTTCGCTAGTCTTTATAGCCTCCGTCAAGCTCCACGTGCTTGGTTCTCTCTATTCACGGATGTGTTAACTCAGTTTGGGTTTGTCAGCTAAAAATCTGACACCTCCTTATATATTTATTCCCCGTGATGGTGCTTGTGTTTATATTTTGATTTATGTGGATGCTATTGTTATTATTGGCTCGTCGCTCTACTCTTGTTGAAAGCGTGCTATCTCTTATTTTGGTCGGCACTTTCCGGTTAAAGACCTTGGTTCTTTGTCCTATTTTCTTGGCATTGAGGTGCTTCCTACCTCCGATGGATCTTTCTCACTCGGTGCAAGTATATCTTTCACCTTCGCAATGTGCCTCTTTAGGCAAGGCCAAGCCTTGTCGACCTACAATGTGTCGGCTTTTACCCGTTTTACATTTGACGACGGCCCTCCCTATGCCGATCCTACGCTTTACCGTACTATTGTTGGTGGCCTACAGTATCTCAGTTTCACTCGGCCTGACATTGCCTTCATGGTCCACAAGGTTAGTAAGTATATGTATGCACCTACCGAAGCTCATTGGGTTGCCGTAAACGTATTCTTCGGTATCTTAAGCACACTATCCCCGATGGTCTTTTCTTCTCCTGCCGGTCCCCTATTTCTCTCCGGGCTTATTCTGACTCTGATTGGGCCACTGACAGTGATAATCGCCGTTCTGTTAGGGCATATTGTGTCTTCTTTGGTGATAAACTCATTAGTTGGCGTAGTAAGCAACATTTGGCTGTTTCTTAGAGTAGCACTGAGGCCGAGTATAAGACTCTTTCTAACACAGCTGCAGAATTCCAGTGGCTTTGCAGTCTTCTTCGTGAGATGCAAATTCTATTGTCTTCTCTCTTTACTCTATGGTGCGATAATATTGGCGCCACTTACCTTGCTCACAATCCAGTGTTTCATGCCCACATGAAGTGCATAGCGATCGACTTCCACCATGTTCGTGAATTAATTGCTGCCCGCAAGCTCGACATCTCTTTTATCTTTTCGAAGGATTAGTTGGCCGATGTCCTCACGAAACCGTTGGCGTAGCTTCGTTTTGCTCGTTTAAAGTCCAATCTCCGTGTTCAGCCTCTTCCCACGAGATTGTGGGGGTGTGTCGAGAATAATATTGAGTCTAGTTAGATATTATTATTATAATTTGAAATTTAATATGTCTTGTTGGCCAGGTCGGCTTGGGCCTATATATTTGTATCTACACTATTCAGTTAAATCAATGAAATACGATTATTCTAAATCTTGATATAGATGTCCTTATGGTCGGGACACTAAATATGTACGGTGAAAGAAAAATAAAAAGAGTCCGCGATAAAATAAAAAAAAAACATATAAAAACAAGAATGTATGCTTTTTTTTCTTCTTTTTTTGTTTGGGAGAATTATTTTTATGGATATTTGTTTATAATGACTAGTTTGAACACTTAATAGGCATTTAGGACACACTTAAATCTTATTTGTTTATAAGGACACAATACCATTAAATTTTCTATATTACCCTCCGTAATATGACTGGCACTGATAAATTTCTCCCCTTTTCTATTTCTTCCCTATCTCAAAACCTCCTTTGGCCGGCGTCGGCAATGATGGATTCCGATTTCCGACAGCCCATTGGATCGAAGATAGTGTTTTTTTGATGTGATTCCGGTTGGAATCAGATCCGATGTTTTGCCCAGGAAGTAACTAAGGGGAACAATGACGAGCCAATGATCCTAGACCTAGTAATCCAACTAAATCGTAGGCAGAGAACGCCCAACAAATGCTCACAATGCTGGTAAATCCTCAAAGGGTGAACCTTCCACGACGAAGAAAGTTCTCACTCGCAAGTGATTTTCAAGCCTTATGACTTGGTTGAGTAAAACTCAATAATTTGATTTCTCATAAAATAATTGTCTCAGAATGAATAGCTAGTGTTTGCCTTATATAGGCTTACAATCAAAAGAAAAAGAAACATCTAAGCAATGTGGGAGAAATTCCCACTTAAAAATGCGCTTTCTCTCCTATTGGCCGAAGCGAAATGTTCTATCGGCTAATAAAAGAATAAATAAATAAAGTGCTAAAAATCCAATATAAAATAAAACCAACTCCTAATTAATTAAATAATATTCATAAATAGCACGAATGATGTATCCTCCGAGCATGAACTGGATCACATCATTCCCTCCCGGTTCGAAAGGATTCGTCCTCGAATCCACCTGGATCGAATAGTAAGCGTGGCTGAACATATGTGAGTAGGCCCTCATAGTGAAGTACATCCAAGAAAAGTATAAAGGTGAACACTTGAGTAACCAGCCTCTTGTACACACGAAGGGGACCAACATAATAATCAGCAACCACAAAATCGAAAGGATGACAATGCACCAAAAATGGATCATGATAAATATGTGTTGCGCGTATATCTTTTAAGTGAGCAAGCGACCCAGTCGACTTGGAAACATTGTCAACGCCTCCAACAAAAGAAGCATGTACCTGCAAAGAAAATGCTGGGGTAACACAATACAATGGTGGTTCAACGGTGGCCACCTGTGTCTCCGCATCCGCAACAGCCATCTCAACCACGGAAGCATCATCATCATCAACTATAAACTCAGATGCCTCAACACTCTCAACCCGATGAACGTCAACCAATGCCTCCACCTTGTTAATAACCTCATCCACAATAGGACGAGGCAGCCTCTCATCAAGAATTTTCTCCACCTCAACGGTTGCAATAGTGTCCTCATGGCGTGTGCTCATGGCATCTTTCAATTCTTTACATTTTCGTGGAGATTTAGCCCAAAACAATTCACTTTTCTTCTTAAAGGGTTGGCCCCGTTCGTTTGTACAAGAGGCTGGTTACTGAAGTGTTCACTTATTTACTTTTCCTGGATGTACTTCACTATGAGGGCCTACTCACATATGTTCGGCCACGCTTACTATTCGATCCAGGTGGATTCGAGGACTAATCCTTTCGAACCGGGAGGAATGATGTGATCCGGTCATGCTCGGAGGATACCATCATTCGTGCTATTTATGAATATTATTTTTATATTGGATTTTCAAACTTTATTTATTTATTCTTTTATTAGCCAATAGAACATTTCGTTTCCTCGCCAATAGGAAATAAAGCACATTTTTCATAGTGGGCATTTATCCCACATTGCTTTTTAGTTTCTAGTTCTTTTGTTGTAAGCCTATATAAGGCAAACACTAGCTTTTCATTCACAGACAATTATGATGATATAAAATTTGGCTTCTTAGCTTTTATTGAAGTCTTCTTGACTTTGATTTATCACTTGTGAGTGAGTGTTCTCTTCGTTGTAGGGAATCACAAAAATCACATGCGTGTGAGAGTTCTCTTCGTAGTAGAGGATTCAACCCTTTGAGGATTTACCAGCATTGTGAGCATTTGTTGGGCGTTCTCTGCCTACGATTTAGTTGGATTACTAGGTCTAGGATCATTGGCTCGTCATTGTTCCCCTTAGTTACTTCCTGGGCAAAACATCAGATCTGGTTCCAATCGGAATCACATCAATTCTTGATGAGAGGCTGCCTCGTCCTATTGTGGATGAGGTTATTAACAAGGTGGAGGCATTGGTTGACGTTCATCGGGTTGAGAGTGTTGAGGCATCTGAGTTTATAGTTGATGATGATGATGCTTCCGTGGTTGAGATGGCTGTTGCGGATGCGGAGACACAGGTGGCCACCGTTGAACCACCATTGTATTGTGTTACCCCAAAGCATTTTCTTTGCGGTGTACATGCTTCTTTGTTGGGCGTTGACAATGTTGCCAAGTCGATTTGGTCGCTTATGCACTTAAAAGATATACGCCGCAACACATATTTATCATGATCCATTTTTGGTGCATTGTCATCCTTTCGATTTTGTGGTTGCTGATTATTATGTTGGTCCCCTTCGTTTGTACAAGAGGCTGGTTACTCAAGTGTTCACCTTTATACTTTTCTTGGATGTACTTCACTATGAGGGCCTACTCACATATGTTCAGCCACGCTTACTATTCGATCCAGGTGGATTCGAGGACGAATCCTTTCGAACCGGGAGGGAATGATGTGATCCAGTTCATGCTCGGAGGATACATCATTCGTGCTATTTATGAATATTATTTAATTAATTAGGAGTTGGTTTTATTTTATATTGGATTTTTAGCACTTTATTTATTTATTCTTTTATTAGCCGATAGGAACATTTCGTTTCTGGCCAATAGGAGATAGGCGCATTTTTAAGTGGGAATTTCTCCCACATTGCTTAGATGTTTCTTTTTCTTTTGATTGTAAGCCTATATAAGGCAAACACTAGCTATTCATTCTGGAGACAATTATTTTATGAGAAATCAAATTATTGAGTTTTACTCAACCAAGTCATAAGGCTTGAAAATCACTTGCGAGTGAGAATTTTCTTTGTCGTAGAAAGTTCAACCCTTTGAGGATTTACCAGCATTGTGAGCATTTGTTGGGCGTTCTCTGCCTACGATTTAGTTGGATGCAAGAAAAGCAAGAACAGGTATAAAGGAAAAACAAAAACAAAAGGGATATTTGCTCACCGAAGTCGCTGAGCTCTGCTACCAACTGATGTGATTCCGGTTGGAATCAGATCCGATGTTTTGCCCAGGAAGTAACTAAGGGGAACAATGACGAGCCAATGATCCTAGACCTAGTAATCCAACTAAATCATAGGCAGAGAACGCCCAACAAATGCTCACAATCTTTGCCGTAAATCCTCAAAGGGTGAACCTTCTACGACGAAGAAAGTTCTCACTCGCAAGTGATTTTCAAGCCTTATGACTTGGTTGAGTAAAACTCAATAATTTGATTTCTCATAAAATAATTGTCTCGAATGAATAGCTAGTGTTTGCCTTATATAGGCTTACAACCAAAAGAAAAAAGAAACATCTAAGCAATGTGGGAGAAATTCCCACTTAAAAATGCGCTATCTCCTATTGGCGACTGAAAACGAAATGTTCTATCGGCTAATAAAAGAATAAATAAATAAAGTGCTAAAAATCCAATATAAAATAAAACCAACTCCTAATTAATTAAATAATATTCATAAATAGCATGAATGATGTATCCTCCGAGCATGAACTGGATCACATCATTTTTTATATCGAATCTTCATATTAATCTTCATATTTCTTCATATTTTGTCACTTGCAACAGATTTCTCAATTAGAGCAAAAATGTAGAGCTTCAATTCATGGGTGTTCACAACAAAGTTGAGCTGCAATAAAACAATGAAGAACACACGATCAATGAGAGTGAAGAGTTGCATATTTCCAGCTAAAGTATTGAGCAGCCATTAATGAAGATTTCAAGCTCTGCATCTAAGCTATTTGAAGCAGGTATTTAAGATACATATCATGATGTTATTGAGCAAAGACAAGAAACGAGCTAAAATTGATGAGGATTCGAGTGTTTTGGGTGATATTTGGATGGTTTTGAGTTGCTTATGATGAGCTATAACAGAGCTGCAAAACCGATAATTGTTAGAGCAAAAAATGAGCTGAAACTAGGAATGTGGTACTATCTAGTTGAATATTGAGCAGCAAAGTGAAGCTGAACAGAGCCTAAATTTGATGAAGAAATCAGAGCTGCAATCAAGCCATACTTCATGGAAGAACAAGTGCCTTCATAGGTACTTACTTATGCCGACGTTTATGGTCTGCTAATTGGTTGATGCTAAAGCTATTATTTGGGTTGCAATGCATTGACAACAAAGCATCAATTTAGAGGTGAAATGCCGAGAACAAGGTCGCACCATATCGAGTTATTTCATTATCGATTATCTTATTATCCTTCATAGATATATCTTTTGATTGTTAGAGTGTCTTTCTATAGTGTTTAGCATGTGAGGTGAGGATTTTGTCCCTTATTGTGCTCAAAATTGTAATACTAGACTCAAATATATACTAGAATAAATAGTTGGGTGTCATTGCATAAACCGTTGCAAATGTTGTTGTCATTGCACAAAAGTATCATTTGTTAACGGAGTCACATAATAAATGTCTATGCATCATGGTGTCTCTGCATCGTGGGTGGTCACTGCATCGCGGTGTCTCTGCATCGGGGGTGGCCACTGCATCACGGTGTCTCTGCAATACGGTGTCTCTGCATCGCGGTGTCTCTACATCGGGCGTGTCTCTGCAACAGGGGTGGCCACTGCATCGCAGTGTCTCTGCAATGCGGTGTCACTTCATCACGGTGTCTCTGCATCGGGGGTGTCTTTGCATCGGGGGTGGTTACTGCATCACGGTGTCACTTCATCACGGTTTCTCTACATCGTCACATGTCACTAAATCTTGATGGTCACTGCAATTAAGTCGGAAAAATATCGAATATCATCGTGGTGTCGCATCATCAAATGTGAGTGCATCGCGGCGTCTCTGCATCGCGGTTGTCAGTTTTCAGTGCATCGCGGTGTCTCTACATCGTGATGTCTCTGCATCGCGGTTGTCAGTGCATCATGGTGGTCACTGCATCACGGTATCTCTGCTTCACGGTTGTCAGTGCATCACAGCGGTCACTGCATCGCGGTGTCACTTCATCGCGGTGTCTCTGCATCGCGGTGTCTCTTTTTTGCGGAGGTCTACATCACGGTGGTCATCGCATCGCGCGGTGTCTCAAAGATCGCGTTTGTCGGTGCATCACGGTTGTCGCCGATGCATCGCGGTGTCACTTCATCACGGTGTCTCGCATCGTGAGTGTCACTTCATTGAGGTGTCTCAGCATCGCATCGCGTGTCTCTACATCGCGGTTGTCGGTGCATTGTGGTGTCACTTCATCGCAGTGTCTCTGCATCGCGGTGTTACTTCATCGCGGTTGTCAGTGCATCGCGGTGTCACTTCATCGCGGTGTCACTTCAACGCGGTGGTCAATGAATCGCGATGGTCAATGTATCGCGGTAATAATGCATCGTTGTGGTCAATACATCACCGTGGTCAATGGAAAAAAAAACTTTTCACCATACATAAAAAGAATAATAAAAAAAAAAACAAAAAAAAAAACAGAAAAAATAACTTTCAATGTCCTGAAGAAAAAAAAAGAAAAAAAACAACAAACAGAAGCTATCAACGTCCAGAGAAAAAGAAAAAGAAAAAACAACAAAACAAAAAACAAAACACAAACAAACATGAGTGTTGTTTTAATAAAATAATATAAAAAAAAACAAAACACAAACAGCATCAGCGTTCTTCCCCCACCCTTTTTATTATTTTATTTTATTCATTAAGAGTATTTTTGTCTATCTATCTAATTTGTGTCCTTATAATCAAATTAGATTTCTTGATGTCCTATTTACCTAATTAAGTCTATTTTGTGTCATTTTGAACCCTTGGCCCATATTTTTATTGTTTTTTATTTTTATTCGGTGATGATAAACAACTACATAAGTTCAGTACATAATTCACAACATACTTTTAACATTATTCTTTGTGATGGAATGCGTAAATTGATATGAGTCTTAAAATGAATGATGATATATAGAATATGTATTAAAAAATATTGTTAATAAACATGTAGCGTAAATATCATTTTTTTTTTAATTTTCAAGAATATCTTTAACAATCGTCCCAAAATAAGGGCCGAGTCGGATTGCAATAAGCTGTTGATGTGATCCAGGTTAATGCTATGGAGGATACATCATTCGTCTTTATTTATGAATATTATTTAATTAATTAGGAGTTGGTTTTATTTTATATTGGATTTTTAAGACTTTATTTATTTATTCTTTTATTAAATGATAAGAACATTTCGCTTTACTAAATGAGAGAATAATAAGCGTTTTTAAGTGGGAATTTCTCCCACATTGCTTAGATGTTTCTTTTTTTGATTGTAAAATACATATAAAATGAAACACTAAGTTATTCATTCTGAGACAATTATTTTATGAGAAATCAAATTATTGAGTTTTACTCAACCAAGTCATAAGGCTTGAAAATCACTTGCAGTGAGAACTTTCTTCGTCGTAGAAGGTTCACCTTTGAGATTTACCAAAGATTGTGAGCATTTGTTGGGCGTTCTCGCTACGATTTAGTTGGATTACTGGTCAGGATCATTGGCTCGTCATTGTTCATTCTTAGTTACTTCTGGGCAAAACATCGATCTGGTTCCAACCGAATCACATCACCGTGCTATAAAAGTTTAATTGAGTTTGGATTGGTATAATTTCGGGATGGTGACTAGGTCTGAGCTTGGGTTGGGTTGGGTTGAATTGAGTTGAGTTTTTACATAGTATAAGTCGGGTTGGCTCTAAAGAAAACTAAACCAAACCAAACCAAATGACTATAAAACCCAATGAGTTGGTTCGGGTTAGTTTCGGGTTGCTCTGGGTTGTGTTTCGGGTTTTCATCCACAAAACATGCAACTATATTCACACATTCATGCTATAAAATTTACACACTTATTATATCTAAATTCATGTTATGAAAGAAAAAGTTATTATGTGTGCTGTTAATATATATATTATCGGGTTGGGTTGGGTCAACCCGAATAAAAAATTTAAAAAACCAAACCAACCCAAAACGTTTTCGGTTCGGGTCATAAACCAACCCAAGGGTTTCAATTGGTTTGGGTTTGTCGGGTTGGTTTGGTTTGGTTTTGGGTTGGATTGAGTTCATTGGGTTTTATGCTCAGCCCTAATGGTGACCATTGAATGCTTAATGTTGCACACTTTAGCTTGATATGCTTACCGCATTTTATGGGTTTGGCTTCCACCTTGGTGCGGCTTGGATAAATTGTATTTTTCTACTATTTTTTTTTGAAGTTGTATGGCAATTGTAGACATTGTTTTCTATTTTTTTGTCCTTGTACCACCTTTCTTCTTTTGCATTTCTAACATCTCGCTAGATATGACTTTAATATAAATCTCTCACTTGTTGTTAAAAAAAAAGTGTCAGATTACAATTGCAAGATACATTTCTTACCATACGTTTAATAATTAATATATACAACCATACTCACCCTACCCTAAATCGAGAGATTGTATTGTACAACCGTTATGCCAAATATAATGAGTTATGACCAAATATTTCTTCTTTCTTTCACCATACGCAATCTTACTATGTGTAAGATAATAGAAATATATGAATATTATGAACGTCACTTGATACGATGTATTTACGACGATGGTTGGAAATTTCACCCTACCACCACCATATTACTACATCACTTATATGTCCTTGTAATTCACCATCTATCATATCACTTATTTTGAAATCTTATACAAACTGTATTAGATTACATTCCAGTGCAATCATTTCAATTATATTACATTACAGTTCCTTTACTCTGTTGGCCATATTTGATTTGTTGCATTGGGCATATATAGTGGGGATTTTGGAAAATCAGGCTTTGTCCCTCCCTCCCCTCGGAATTAAAGTTGCAAAAGGGGCCACATTCGGTTTAGGTATAACGCCACTATTATCAGCGTAAATTCAATATTTACGTCGATAATATCGGCGTAAAACCACCCTAAACCGTGATCTGCACATCCACACATTATTGGCGTAACGAGACCCATTTTACGCCAATAATAGTGGCATAAAATGGCATTAACGATGTTAATAACAAAGGTAAATGTTTGAATTTGATTATTGGCGTAATGAGTCCATTTTACGCCATTAATATCAGCGTCAAAAGCCAATATTAATGGTGTAAAATAGGCTCGTTACGCCATTAATCAATTATTTGGCAATTCCCCGCAATTTCAATGTTATTTATCTGTTAATACCACAAAAGAAATCTTAGCTCAACCAAAAACCATAATCAAAATCGCCAAAATCCTTTGTTAATCTTAAAGTTTGGTATCATCAAACAAAGAGGCTGCTCCATGAAGGAAGTTCGGCATGGGTAACTATATTTTGTTTACTTGCAACTTCCATCTCAATTTAACCCAACATTTTTTGTTGTTTTGAATTTCATGAAGAAGATGATTATTAGTTGCTGAATTAACGCCTATGTCTGCCTGCTTTTATGATAGATTGTTTGTTATTGGCGTAAGTAGTATTAAGATATAGAGATATTGTATTGAATGATGAAGTTTGTGTAAATTGGTGTGTAAATTGTGATTAACAGAATGATGAAGACGATGAACCAGTTGCTGGCGGTAATCCTGTTTTAACGCCATTATTATTGGCGTAAAACATGGTTTAATGCCATTATTAGCGGCGTTAAAACTGGTTTTACGCCAATATTAATGGCGTTAAAACATGATTAATGCCAATAACTAGTTATTTTAATTATTTTTTTTTGTTTAGAAAAGCAATTTTTTGGTATCATATAATGTTTACTATGATTTCATAATCAGTTTCACATAATTAGTATATAATATATTAAGTATAATATATACTAAGTGTATTATACTAAGTATGCTAAGAATTTTCACATTATTTCATAATTTTAACATTATCCTACATATAATATATTTTATACTCATTATGTGAAAATTATGTTTTTCCCTTGTATCGTCTTTAGTATCATATTTACTATAATAATTGCGTTTAGCCTTTTTATCATTTCAGATCTTTAGTATATGTATATAATTACCTTAGTTTGATTTTTATAATTTAATGGCTTAGTTTATGCATATGCCTAATATTACTGATAATGTAACCTAACCAAATACGACGGCGACGAAATAACTAATAACACATAACACATAACACAAATAAGAACGAACAACGACAATAACATCGACGACTTCCTTTCTGCCTTACGGTGAAAGCCTCCACCCGAAAGCGAGGTTCTTGTAGGTCTAGGTTGTTTTCGATTCCACTCCTTCCTTCTCACCAGTTATGGCCTTCCCCATGCCTGCAAGAAATGAGGTCCTATAGGACAGCTCGTAAAGGATTTGTAGGTTCTCTTGTTCATCTCTCCACTCAGCAGCTTGGTAAAGCCTCAGCCGGAAGTGAGGCATCCTGTAGATTATGTATTTCGATCTTTGTTTAGCGGACTCGTCGTCCGGCATCTCCATCACTCCTCCCGTCGTGGCACCGCCGTACCTTAAACATCTAACAACCGGAAATTCAACAAAATCACACTAAGTTCCAAACAAACAAAACATCACCGTAACTTGGATAATGAATGACTACACTAATTTCCAATCTTATGTATATCTATATTTGTATCAATCGGATATACACATGGATTCGGACTTTGTGTGTGTCTGTTTGTGTCATATATACATACATACATACATAATATATATATATATATATATATATATATATATATATATATATATATATACACACACACACACATAGTCATAAACGAATATCATAAGGGTTCGGATATCGTGTGTACATAGTATGTAAAAATATATACAGTCACAAACGGATATTGTATGTGTCATGTATATATGTACATTGGATATCGTAGTCGTGTCGAGTTCATTTTCATACTGTCCAAAGTTGTAACTGGTTTATATATATAAGATTATATACGTAGAAGTTGTCATTATATTTATATGTATGTGTGTGTACTATTTCCCTATATATAGATACACACACACACACCTATACATACACACACACACTTATATATATATATATATATATATACACACACACACACACACACATATGCTTACATGGACCTATTTCAAAGTTTCAAATTACTTGTGGATACTGATGAGTGGTTATTGATTTTTTCTCAGGTGACAACATGTTGGGTATTTCATTTACTTTGAATGGGAAGTGGAATCACAAATCCGGTAAATAATGGTCTTATTCGAATGGAACCGCTTATTTCACTTGCGTGAACGGGAATATTTCATTTGACCAAATGACGGAGAAAATTTAGAAGAGAGCTGGCATTGATCCTCATGGGTATAAGCTGAACATTAAAGCATTGTACACGACCGGTGGAACACACCAAACGCCACATGTTGAGATTTCTGACGATGACTCATGGTACGGTTACATTTGTGAAAAATTAGCAAATATTCCCGTGAAACTATGTGTTGATGCCAAAAAAGTGGTTAGTTATGATCCTCCGAGAGATATGAATGAGACCATGATTGATTTAAATGAGTGCACGATTGATTTAAATGAAGAAAACTATGGTGAAGATTTTCCCAGTAACGATGACAATCTTGTTCGTTGTGCTCAACCAGAGATTTTCTCAGCAAGGGTTCCTGATATTTATACTCTTGATAATGGAAGAGAACGATCGGATCATATGCCGATTACGGGGTTTCGATACACCATACTGCGTGCGATCATATACTCAGTGAGGTACCGAATACATCATTCACTGAACTACTATTTGGTAGCTCTAGTCAACCTTTTAACGACACTACAACAACTCCGACTATACCACTTTTGAATACAAGTCGTGGATTACGTGGTGGACCCCAAATTCTGAATACGAGTCATAACGCTCCACCTACAACGAATTGTAGTGTTACGATTATTCAGTTCAACCAAGTTTTGGCCTAGGCGGTTCATTTTAAACCACGGTGTTGCACACCATGTTGAATCCCGACACACATATAGCGTGCAAAAGATCGTGATGGAGGGAGTGATTTAGGTGATTTTGGAGACAATCTTCCACCAATTGAAATATCGTGTGTGCCTAGCACGAGGGGCGATTACCATTGAAGACGAAGATGGTTTGTATGTTGGAAAGTTGTTCAAAAATAAAGATGAGATGCGTGACGTATTACGATATCACGCAATGAAGAATAGGTATCGATTCAAACGAAAAGGTCCGATAAGGATAAATCATTTGGAATGTAGCGATCGAATAAATGTGAATGGGAGTTGAATTGTAGGAAGGTGAGGTGACGATGTCCACTATTTCAAGATAACCGAGTATGAGGCAAAAAATACATGTGGACTGGAAAGCATAAGTAATCAGCATGCTCAAGCCACACCTTCTTCTATAGGCCGTTTGGTAAGGAACGACATTATTGAACTTAAGGGAAAATTTAAAGCAAAGAATGTTCAAGTTGCGGTGAATAAAGAATTCGGCTTATCCCTTAGTTATGACCAAGCTTATAGATGTATACAAGAGTCTTTACGTCTGATTGGTGGAACTCCAGAACAGTCTTATACTAAGATGGATGGCTACTTTCACATGCTTAAGGAAGCAAATGCCGATACATTGATGGACATATAAACGGATAGCATGGGTAGGTTCAAGTATTGTTTTATGTCGTTGGGACCTAGTATTGTTGGATTCAAATTTTGTCGCCCCATACTATGCGTAGATGGTACTCATTTGAAGAATAAGTGCGTGGGGACTTTATTAGTTCTTTGTCGGAGTAGATGCGGGATCACTTGTTTCCATTGGCGTTGGCATAGCCGATGGTGAGAGCAATGATTCGTGGGCGTATTTATTTAACCACTTGAAAAAGGCAATCGGAGAACGTGAGGATCTGGGAGATTTGTCATTTGTCTCGGATAGAAATCAAGCAATCAAGTCTTCCCTTGAAAGAGTGTTTCCAGATGCTTACCATGGATATTGCTACCACCACCTTGACATGAACGTCAATGACACATACGGTAAGAAAAGATTTTGTCCAATAACATTAAAGAAAGCATCTTACACTTGTTCAGAAGGGGAATTCAAAATATTGTTTGAAGAGATTAAGCAGAAAGATGCGGAGGTTCATACTTATTTGGAGAATGTTGGTGTGAAATACTGGGCACGGGCACATTTTCCTGGAACGCGATACGCTATCATGACAAGCAACTATGCTGAGAGCTTCAACGCTGTACTTCTCGAGGCACGGAACATGAATATAACGAATATGCTCAAATTCGTTAGGAAGACGTTACAATGTTGGTATCATAAGAGGAGAGACTTAGCATACGGTTGTAGTAGTGTATTAGCACCAGAAGTTGAAACGCAGGTGATGGATACGGTTAATCGTAGAATAAACTTCACGCTCTATCCCATCGACGCCGTTGAGTTTCAGGTGTCGAATCTTGATAGCAGCAGCAGAGTTAATATCTATGACCAGAAGTGCTATTGTGGAGAGTGGCAAGCACATAGGCTACCATGTGTACATGCCGCTGCAGCTGTCGCAGAACGTCGTTTGAACATTTATGACGGTTGTCATCCTTATTTCAAAGTGGTGTGCTTCAAACGTATTTATGAAGGCCGCGTGTTTCCTGTTCCTATTGAAGAACATTGGAAACTCCCATATAATGTTCGAACATACGTTATTCTTCCACCTATTGAGAGGATAATGTGTCGGGAGACCGGATACGGCATGGACGAAAACGAGGCCGATGTAGAACGAAGAGGATACGTTTAAACGGAGAACGTAAATCTGCCAGGATTAGGAGGATACTTTCGGTCGGCCGGCATATCAAAAAATGTTCAAATTGCGGTCTTCCTGGACACAGAAAAGACAAATGTCCTACACCACTTCACTTGGCTGGCCCACTCAATGTATAGTATAATTTAGATTGTTAATTTGATGTATGAAAAGAATGACAAGTTTTGCTTTGTCTTTTCGAGAACAATGTTATGTAATCGTTTATGTTTCGCTCAACTTTTTGAATGCTTGCATGGCTATTTAGAATATACTATATCCACATGGTGTTGTAGCTTTATATATGCCGAACCCCCCTCCCCACTCCCCCCCAATACTCCCATTCCAAACCCTAATTAATTCACGTAAAGAAATTGATTCCTCTCTCCAAAAACCAAAACTTGTAAAAAAAATTCTCACCTAACTAGCTATGTTACCTTTCAGCTCGACATTCATCTTCATTTAAGCTAACAGTAATTTGGATCGTCCAATGTATCAGTAGGGTTTTGTTTTAGCTTCATCTTTCGCTTTTCTTAAATCTGTCGTCAAATCACTTTTTTAAAATGACAATGCCATCTTAGTGGAAAAAATACACAGCGATGAAGAACATAACTCGATGACCTCACACACAAATCTATAAAAGCAAACAATAAATACGATAAAATACTTAAACAAACCAATGGTGGTCACTATAGATGACATGGGAGGTTCCTGAAGAAATGTCATCCGTGTCATACTCCGGTACGTTAAAATCTCAAAGTAAATAAGAATTCATCAAACTAGTAGACAATGTTACTTAAATAAACCGTTAACCGGATTATTGAACTCATCTATGTTTGCTTCATTCATCGTTAAAATTTTCGAAGGTGATAACGTCATCATGACCGTATGTAACGTCATCATCATCATATTCCGGCACCCGGGCTGACCTCACGCACATAGCAGTGATCAAATATAGGAAAAATATATATCCATCGCCTGCATTTCCCATTGCTATCTGACGAATCCTAGACAGAATATACTCTCCGACGTCGAAGTAGAAGTAATAGATGCGTACGCAAGTGCGTACAAATCAAATGATGGTGCCGTGTAGTTGACTGTACCATACATATGCTGGCAAGAAATGTAATCAGGAAAGGAAGCAAATGGACCATACCAGGACCATGGTTTAGGGCGGGTAGGCCGGGCTGACCTCACGCTTTCCCACTGATGGGTCTTCCCAAATAAGGCAGTCATGTCACGTTGAAGTAATTCAGGAACATCTGGAAAAAGAAAGAAATCCAAACCTTAATGATATTCTGAAATTGCATACTCGTCGTTGATCCATGTCTAATCCAAAATGACGGGAACGCCTCGCATTGTGACGCACCGTTCATTGAGCCCTAATGTAGCTACACAAGCGTAGAATTCATGCACAATAGACCGATCAAATGATGAAAGCTTAATGGGCTTTTGAGGACACCATGCCATCCATTATCTCGAACAAGTTTTTGATCAAACAAGGTAGACTCTCCATATTCAATCGCCTCTGCGAACAACATCTCTTGCCATCCAGCTTAGCCACGTACTCACGCTTTCTCCTCTTTGGTTGTGAAATGGCTTATGAGAGAGGCGCTCGTCCAACGACAGATCCATTTCGTCATTGGGAATGAACACATGAACATGCGGGTTAGACATTGAATATACTAGAAGGGAAATGAGAGGGATGAGTCATTTCATAAATGATGGGTCAATATATAGACTTTTACTTAAAGAAAGTCATAATAGGCCATTTGACGGCAATACTATCCTCGTAAGAGGCCATTTGACGGCAATATTATCGTCATAAAAACATGATACGACTGGTGACAATACCTGACACTGCACCTATATGTCCTGCCTATGGTCATAAATCACCACCACTTGACGTGTGGGACCCGCCGACAGCGACCACACATGGCAGTGAATCTCATTTGACGACAATACTATCCTCGTAAGAGGCCATTTGATGGCAATATTATTGTCATAAAAACATGATACGACTGGTGACAAGACCTGACACTGCACCCATATGTCCTGCCTACGGTCATAAATCACCACCACTTGACGTGTGGGACCCGCCGACAGTGACCACACATGGCAGTGAATCTCATTTGACGACAATACTATCCTCGTAAGAGGCCATTTGACGGAAATATTATCATCGTAAAAACATGAGACGACTGGTGACAAGACCTGAAATCATACAACAAATGATACTAAAAAGAAAACTGAAAATCATAAAGAAAGATGATACTAAAAAGAAAAAAACTAAAATCATAAATAGATACCACACACAAGCTCGATATAGATACTTGTTACACTAAATGCCATTAATTATGTGTGTAAAATTATTCACACACAAGATGATACAGTCGTCACCACCAGGAACGACTTTTACCAAGATAACATTAATGATGACATCCGAGATACGACTTCTACCAGTATGGTGGGTGATGATGAAAGATGATAGGGTCGGATTGGCAAGCTTTGTTATCCGTGTCGTACTCCGGGATCCCAAATCGTCTACACGCATCCGTGATAAGAAATGGGTAATATATATATCCATCACCGTGCCACATCATGGATATTTGTTTCATCCTACCAATAATGTATCTTCCCACGTTAACTCGCTTAGTGAGAACTGCGTAAGCAAGAACGTACAAATCAAAACTTGGTTGATGGTGATGTATGGTACCATGAACGCGATTCACAAGAAACTCAAGTAGGACACGTACCCACTCGGCAGCAAATACACTAGGAATATTTTCATATAAACCACCTACAAATTTTTGGTTAGAAGGCCAATGACGAGTCCCACCAAATGCATGAGCCAGATTATACACCAATTCATCGTGGCTCAAACAAGGATTCCACTTGTTTGAAAAAGGATTCACCGACCGGACTTCTTCGATGCCATAGTAACGGTTGATCCAATCCATATCAAAACCGACGGTAACGCCTGCATCTTGTTGGGTGTCTTTGCTTCAAACCGCCCAAAAGGGTCATTCTACTAAAAACCAAATAAAACTCACAAATGAACCGATTCATGGTCATAGTAGCATCGGGTCGTTTTGCAAAACCATTCCACCCAATTCGATCTAATTTTCTTGCAAACCCGGTGGCAAGACTATCCCATACAAGCCTCCTCTCTCCAACTACAAACTCTACCCATCCAGATAACTTGAATTCTCGCCTTTCCGCTTGATCATGGAGCAGAGTTAAGAGTGTCCGCCGTCATATGACATATTTTCCCTCTCGTCTTCGTTGACAAACACAGGGCTGTGCGGGTTATCATACCAATTGGGAGAATCCGGGTCAGAATTTGGGTCAGACATTGGTTGGAATGAAATAAACAAATATGTTTGTATAGAGAAACAATGTGAAAGACTTGTTTGCTTGACTATAGGGATGGATGCATCATATATATAGGGAAGACCTCTTATCTTCTCACCCCATGCATTATCCCTAGACCTCATGCACGACTGGTGACAATATTATCGACATAAGAGGCCATTTGACGACAATATTATCGTCATAAGATACCATTTGACGGCAATATTATCGTCGTAAAAACATGCACGACTGTTGACAAGACATGACACTGTACCCATGTGTCCTGCCTACGGTCATAAATCACCACCACTTGACGTGTGGCACCCGCCGATAGCGACCACACTTGGCAGGGAATCTCATTTGACGACAATATTATCGTCGTAAGATGCAATTTGACGGAAATATTATCATAGGAAAAACATGCACGCTGTTGACAAGACATGACACTGTACCCATGTGTCCTGCCTATGGTCATAAATCACCACCACTTGACGTGTGGGACCCGTCGATAGCGACCACACTTGGCAGGGAATCTCATTTGACGATAATATTATCATCGTAAGATGCAATTTGACGGCAATATTATCGTCGTAAAAACATGCACGACTGTTGACAAGACATGATACTGTATCTATATGTCTTGCCTACGGTCATAAATCACCATATATTCAAGCAAGAACGAACAAATTGTTCACTCAAAATCTCCCTACAAATACATAAGCTTATTTGCTTCCAACGAAATGTCGACTCGGATTATGGTTTCCTCTTCATGTGAATCCGCATTACCCTGTGTTTGATAGCGTGGGCAGGGAAGATGCATCCTATGACAAGCAGACACTCTTAACTATGTTTTCTGATTATTGGGATAGACATTATTTCGAGACAAACTGGATTGGTAGAGCTGTAGTTGCAGAGAGGAGGTTATCGTAGGATAGTCTGCCTACACGCTTGAGAGACAAATTCCTCAGAAATGGGTGGTCTGGTTTCGCAAACACCCCCGATGGAACGTTGAGTTTGAATCGGTCTATTGTTCATGAGTACTATATAATTGTTCAGAGTGGGAGACTTTGGAGGAGGATTGTAAGCACACCGCGATGCCTGCGAGACGTGTCCGTCAGTTTGGATATTGGGTGGATCAACCGCTACTATGGCATTCCAGAAGTCCCAGATGGTGAAGAACTTTTCAGGCATCATCCTAGGATTGTGCTGGACAATGGGAGGGATTTGATTTATGAACTGGTAGATGCATTTGGTGGGACTCATTTTTGGGGTCCTAACGAAATGAGAAATGATGGTTTGGTTGAATATATTCCTGTTAGATTAAATGCCGAGTGGGTACGTGTCATGCTTATGTTTCTTGCAAATCGAGTCCACGGTACCATACATCACGTTCAACCAAACTTGGATATGTACATCATTGCATTCGCAGTTTTATATCATCGAGTTAACGTGGGAATATACATCGTGGACAGGGTTAACAGGATAGCGGGTGGGGGGGAGACATGGTGATGGTTATATATTTTTCCCATTTCTTATCACGGCTATGGCCAGAAGCTTTGGGGTACCGGAAAATAACACAGATGACATTGTTTGGCAAACCCCACCTATCGTATTTAATGATCACCCTTGGTTTATTTAAGCGTCATCTTATTGTTATCTCAATGTATCATTACTCTTTCTTTTTATGGTTGTAAGCCCCGTATGTAAGCCAATGTATCATTACTCTCTTTCTTTTTATGTTTTAATTGATTTTACTACTTATCATTTCACCGATTAGATCTAAAAAACAAACTAAAAAATATAGTATAAATATTACAACACCATAAGTTGAGATAATAGATATCAAACTTCTATATGCCGTGTAAATAGATCTACGGCCATTTTGTTCCGGAACCTATGTACGGTTTGATCATTCAGCTCATCTATCCTCGCCGCATTAATGACTAAGAGCTCCATAATCTTCAAATGAAAATCCCACATAGCTTCCTCGCATATTAAAGCCATAAATTTTGAAATTGAATTGTTGAAATTAACAATTCTAAATAAGGTTTTATACGTACCAATTCTTCGTCTGTGGACATTCTTTTTCGGTGAGCAACATTCTACGAAATGATGGTTGATCTGGATCGAGCATCCATTGTGATTTTTTGCAATCTACTGATCTCGATAATAGTACCCTCATATATCGAGACCAATTCTCTGTGGTTGGATCTATGCAATTCGAATAATCTTGTCCGTATCGGCTGTCGTATACCCTGATTGTCCATTCACTGATTGAATGACCACAAGCACCCAATGCAGATCGTTAATCGTCCAGATAGCATAAGCAGTTGTTTTATGGGTCCATGCAGAAGCTTCTAACGATAGCTGGTACGGACATTCCACATCTAAATTACCATCCCATTTATCTAATCCGGACACAAGAATCCTTGCAAAAGAGGAATAGCACAATCTCGCATGCTTCTGATAACATTGCGGGTAAGCCTCCATACGAGCAGTTAATAGACCCACATATGTGTTGGAATAGTGTCCTAAACCCAATCGGGTTGGACCGGATCCGACCGGGTCGGATCATTTCTACTATTTCTTTATGTTTATACATATATTAAATGGCTTTTCTTGTCACATCATATATATGTTTTTTTAAAGAACCAATTATGAATTGTTATATGATAACGCCCTTAGTATTAAATCGTGATAGAGAAACCATGATAGGCGATTATGGTTGATGAGATCTCTAATCACTTTAATAAGTTTGATACTTAAATGTCTCTAGCCGATGTGTACTATTAAACAGGGCATTGATAGTATAAACAGGCTAGCACGTATTAGATGTCTTCTGCTTTTAGGCGGGGATAGATCTCGCCTATCGAAGTGTAGAGACACTTGACCGCATGACGTGGACGTGTATTAGAGAATGCGTGACGTTAGATCGACCCACTTACATGAGATAAGTGTCACACTATGTGGCGGTTGTGTAATTATCCTTAAGACCGAGTCTTCATGGCATCACGGTGTGGATTGTCATGCTTTGACACTATTGAGGTTTCCCAGCCACGGGCGATCATGCGGTAGTGATTGGGTATGATACTGAAGCATGCGGAGTATACATGATTGGTCGTCCGGGAATCGCGTATCCTATGATTGGGATCGAATATCCGAAATGGCCTTCTTATAAGGAATGTCTTACTCTCGTGAATCTTTGCAAAGTGGGAGTAAACGAGTTACTTGAGAGAGCATGATATCCAGATTATAAGATACGGTCGTTGATGTTTTGACACTCGACTAACGACCGTAAGGATATTATTACAAATGATAGGATTGTAAGTTACACGGTAATCGCTTCACATGAAAGGTAGTAGTCATTGCATTTGACTCTTCCGATGATTGGGGTCACGGTGTGTTGCTTTGACGCTATCCCGTGATCGTTAGTATGAAGGGCATTTTCGTAATTTGCACTTTGTGTCTACGGCCAACATATTCGAAGCCTATCGGGTCACACACATAAGAACATCTAGCCGGATTAAAATGTGGTTATAGATGATAACCAAATAAGGAAAGAATTTATCTCACGACTATAAATGTTATAGTGGTAAATTAATATGGTGGTATTTATTTATTATGAATAAATTAAATACAAGATATTAATAATATTATATTAATTAAAGAATATTCCGGATGCCAATTTATTGGCTAAGGTGGCGCAATTTGTGTGTGTATATGATACACTTTGGATTGTGCAATTTAATTAATAAGATTACTAAATATTAATATTAGATATTAATATATATATATATATATAAATAATACTTTGTGTGCGTGTGTGCAAAAGTGTTTGGCACTATGCATGCGCATGTATGTAGCATATATACAAATGGATTTATTTGTGTAATATATATGCTGATATATACACACACATAAATTGATTTATGGTAATATAATAAAAGGTAAATATTGTCAATATAAGATATTGACAATATTTAATATTCAATATGAGATATTGACAAAATCCTAGATTTATTTAATATAAGATATTGTAATAAATGAGATAAATCAATCAATTATATTTTCCTTATTTTATTGGGAAAAGTTTTCTTCTTTTCCACTCTATTGGAGGCGCCACCTTCTACTATAAATAAGAGGGGTGTCAAGCTCTTTTAGACATCATAATTCCAAGAGCTAATAGTTTCGTGTAAAATTGGAGAGCATCCAATAGAGAGTTGGAGAGAGGAAAAGGCCGGTCTAGCAACCGGAGTTTTCCAATAGCAATCCATGATGGGATTCGGCGGGTCGTTCGTGTGGACTAGCGGTAGAGGCCGAACACTGGGCGGCTCTATGCAGAACTACTCTCCTGGGACGGTCAAAGCGTCGATCTTTTAGATCAACCAAGGTAACCACCGTCTCACTATCTATTTGTTTATTGCTTAAACGAAGTCGATCTTGGGTCGATAGGAAATAAATTTTTGAATTCACTGCGTCCCGCGTAGATTTCTAACAGATGGTATCGAGAGAGCTTGAGCTTAAGCAATAAGCATGTTATTATCGTAGTTAATTTTATCGCTTAAATCACGTAATTAAAAGATGAAAGATTTTTGATTTGCAAAATTGATACATGAAAAAAAAAAAAAAAGATCTCTGGTGGTGCTCGGCCGATCGGCTGGCGGCACCACCTCAAAAGGGCGGGCGGCGGCGGCGGCAGCTTTTTGCCGCCGGCAATCGTCTGGTCAATGTTTGGCGGATCTCCAAATTTTTGTTTTGTGATTCAATATGGTTCATAGTTGTGATTGATATCTCCTTTGTTTAGTTGTGTCGCTGTGGCTAACCAATGGTTCAAATAGTTTGGCGTTGGGATGCCACACTAAGACTAAAATAATAATGGCTTTTCCAAATTTTATTTGGAATAGCTCTGCGCCATTTCCAAATATTTGATTTGGAAAAGCTGCTGTGCGCCACTTCCAAAATTTTGATTTTGGAAAGTGGCTGCGCCTAAACCAAAATTATTTGGCCTTCCAAATATTTGATTTGGAATAGCCTGCGCCTTTTCCAAATATTTGATTTGTAAAGGCGCTTAGCTTGCTGCAGCCACTCCAAAATTTTGATTTTGGAAAGTGGCGAAGCTGTTAAGCCAAATTTGGTTTAGAAACTAATGCATCCCTTTTGATTACGAATCAAAAGGAAAGAAACAAAAGAGACTTAATTTTAATTTTGATTTATTTTTGGAATAGTTCCAATTAATTAAAATTAAAATTAAAATCGCTTAAAATTAATCGTTAATTTTATTTCGATTAAATCATTTAATTAATTAAATGTTAATTAGTTAATTGATTGGATAAAATTATTTAATAGATTAAATGTTAATTGATTAATTAAGACGCAAGTAGTTAAATTTTAATTTTATCTTTTTCATAAGATTTTATTGTATGGATTAGATATAGTAGATATAATATGATTATATGGACCCGATTGATCGTGGACTCAATCCGATAGGATAGATGTGAATGATTTAATTTTTCTGTTGGTTTAAAATTGTCCTAGGTCAAGCATGAAGAACGTGACTCAGTTTATTTTCTCTGCATTTATCCCATTCCTCATGACTCCCCGTGTGCAAGGCGGGTGTATTTATTTTATTAGATAGAATTAAATGTAACAAGAATGGAGCGAGAAGATGGAGACCAAAGAAAGACGAAAATAAAGATCCCATTGGAGAATGGGCATTAAAGATCCTATTGGTGGTTGCAGCCTACCCTTAGATTGTGACCAGCGGTTTCGCTCGGTTTGTATTCAAACCGCACCTAGAAAAGTCCATGATCATACCGGTTACTTTATGCATTTATTTATTTTGTGCTTGTATTTATTTTATATGATACGATAGATGCATGACTAGGCACGATCTAGATAAATGTGTAGGATGTATGTTTATAGAGATAGACATATTTATGATGAGACCGAAATTAAAATTAATTAAGTGAATTAATTTACGAAAAATACTTCCACAACAAAAATCAAGTCGAAATATTGTCTCCCAATATTATAACGACGGTGAAGAGCCTGTGTTCGGATCCAACTGATCGACCACCGCCGGAGTTGACCTACCACGGGTATATCGTCGTTATTGAGATATGATCGTATTTGAGATCTTGTGAATATTGGGTTATGACTTGACTAGAGTCTTTCGGTGATTGACCACCGTCGTAACCGTCTGACTTTAGAGACAAGGGGTTGACTAACACATAGTGATGTGTATCGCCAAAGAGTTGACTAGTCAACCAATTGAGAATCACATAGAGATGTGAATGGTAAAGAGTTACCTACCTATCGAAATTATCTTGGTTGATCGACCACCGCCGGGAATCAAGGTAACTAGATTGGATCTCACCACTAAAGAATTTTGAAAATTCTTGAAAGTCAATTGGAAGTAGTTGACTAGTGGGAGCAAAATCATAAACCAAAAGACCATTTTTGATTTTGCGTGTATAAACAACAACACTCTTTTATTTTCATTTTTATGTTGTAGTTTTAGCAAACTTTATATTTATGTTTTATTCTCGATTAGTAAAACCAAATTATGATCATTAATTTTGAGAAACGTTCTCAAATATGGTTAAGTAATTTTAATCCTTTTAAAATAAGCAATGACATGAGCAATCCCGTTATAGTAGTTAGAGACAAGGAGACTACATATTTGATGGAGTACTCAAAGACTTTAATTATTAATGAAAGCGAAGAGCTCATGATATGATTAAATCATTTGAAATTAGTTTCAACAAATTAGTCATATATTGGATACGATCCAAGATGATCATTCTGTCATACGATGACAATTAATTCAAACGTTGGATAAGAATGACCAAATCTAATTTTGGAAAGGTTGTTGTTTTCAAAATTGTAAGATTTAAGTATCGACTTATTTCTTTAATCATTGCTTAAAGGTTAATTAAATAGTTAATGTTTTAAATACGATTTAAAAGGTTAAATAAACTATTTAATAAACTTTAGATTTTCTTTATGAAAGGAAATTGAAGACATAGCTCTTGTGATCTTTCTTAAGTCTTATGAAGACTACACCAAGAAATATTTACAAGTGCTTGAAGGATTAAAAAGGAAATTTAGGGCATGTGCTTAAATAGAGAACTTATTGAAGTTTCTATTCTAGGCAAGTGAGTTGAGATAAATCTATCTAAGTTCAAGTCAACTCTTAGATATATGATATCTTACGAGTGTGATTAAAATTAGAAAGATTAAATACAGATATGGAAGGTGAAGCAAATGTTGTAATACTTACCATATTCTGGATCTAGTAAACTGATAAGGGAACTAAATAAATGTTGTTATGTTCCGGTTCTTATGAAGAATACGTTTTCAGTTATTTGTTAGGATTTAGTAGACACATTCAATTGTAAAGAATAAATGTTATTCCAATAAAGTTGGAAGGTCACTGAATCTAACATACTAGATTGAAGTCACTATATAGTTGATATATGTGATGAGATCTCAACTAAATATTTGTATGGCTATTATCCTTGATATTTGTAGTTGTTCTAGACATAGTCTCTCTGGAAGGGAAGCGTGTAATCAAACGTCATTCTGATGATGTTGAACCATATGATTATGAATCATATAGGTAATACGTATCTTATCTAAAGATGACTAAAATACCCTTTTATGAAAAGGTTATAAAATCTAGAAAAATTGTCTAAAGCCTAAACATACCGATGTTTGTTGGCTTGTGACAATTAATGCTACAAATAATTGTTTGTTAATCTCTATGACTATAGTTGAATGTACTTATTGAAGTACGACAATTCGGAAAGCCTGAAAAGTTCGAGCTAGTACGAATATGAGATTGACGAGCTACTTAGGAATTAATCTTCAATTGGATTGAAGTAATTAATACCTGAAGGGTGTTTCAGAAGTCGTCTGAAAAGGAATAAGATTCTCCCTTCAAGGATACCATATTTGGGATACGCAATTGGATTGTGTTCCCAAAATGGAAACAACACTTTATATGATAAAGGTGTGACGCAGGCCATGCGAAGTATCCCTTACCCGCTTCGGGATAAGGCCTTATACTTAACCAAGTTCCAAAGAATAAAGGTTGAATAAATTCCATATTAGATATGGAAGAGGATAATGTCAAATCTGTCTTAACCGATGATTTGAAGTTGTCATAAGCAAAGTCGAAAAGGCTTGGAGCCTAGTACGACATATGCAACTTTGTGGAATATCTCAAAGCAAGTATGCTAGATATTATTTACAAGTCCATGGAGCAAAAGGTGTTTGTCTCCAAACATGTCAGTTTTCTAGAGGAAGTGTTTCTTCCAAAAGAAACAATGGGAGTGAATCGATCTCAAAACAGTTTGAGATCCACAAAGATATATTCAACCATTGGAACATGAAGCAGACGCCGCATATGCGATGAGGTGTAGAACACTTTCAAGACACACAAAAGTTCTCGTAAGTCTGTGGATAAACTCAAGCCTGAAAAGGTCATTGGTATGTTCATCTTGAAGAGTGAATATCTCACGACTTATGAAAGAATGTTTGAAAGGCAAGATTGAGAGATATGGCCAGAGCCGTAATATCCGAATTAGATTCCATCAAATCGACAACCAGGTTGTGAACCTAGTCTGCCTTACTTAAGGAGTGCCCCTGAAAGGTGACATGGATAGTAATATGATTACCATAAGGCTATAGTGACGGTGAAGGGTATGAGGTGTAAACCTTGTAATTATCTTTATCTTTCGCCGCCACCGTGCGATTCTATTCGAGACTATGCTTGTTATAACTTCGTATCATGACTATATGATAGTGTTGAAGACGTTGGGCAGACAGCTCGATGTTCATAGACAATAACATGATGTGTAAGCCCGCGAGATCCATTTATGGACTCAAACAAGTTTCTCTAGACGATTTCTTTGTTTGATTATCAAAGGAGTTTGATTTAGTCAAAAGAAGGATATGCCTAATGTGCAAGATGGATAGTGGGAGTGTGTTATGATTTTTGAGTAAGGTATTGGATATCTCTCTCATGAATCATCTCCCCATGTCACAGTCAATTAATGTTTGGTAGTTCAAGGTCTTTACGAAAGCACTTGGATTAGCGCCTTATTTTAGAAATAAGAATATATAGTGATAGAATTAACTTCTGTTAGATTATTGTTTACCTATATAGATGTGATGCTAAAAGAAGTTTAGCATAGATCGCAAGATCTATCTATGTTAGGACGTTGGTCCTAAAGATAAGGCGAAAGATGATGCTTATGGAAGGTTTCCTTCGCTACTGCGATAGGAACCATCTTATAGCTAATGCCGGATGTTCATAGTCCATGAATAGTCATGAGCAAGTATGAAAGTAAATCTGGTAAATGTCGAGAATATCCTTAAACAAGTTAAGGAAGAGTTCATAGTTTATCAAAACTTGGAATTAAATAAACGTAGATATACAGACGTATATCCTGAGTCTTATGAAGGCAAGTGGGAGCGACAGTCTGGGTTTGCAATCACTTTGATTAAGTGATACAGTGAGCTGGAAATGTTCTAGCCTATGGGTCACTGTAAACACTACAACTTAGCCAAAACACAAGAGTGCCTTAGAGGCTAGGCGGGAGCAAAGACATGGATCTGTAGGTTCATTCCTGAACCTAGTACGGTTCTTCCACCTTTTCTATATAGGCGATATAGTAAGTGGATTCATTGCTTGAAGCAAGGACCAGTGGTCTCGCCGAGATTCATGTGTGTGTTGAGGCGGTTCCTTTGACTTGGTCATTTGGAACATGATATGAAATAGTCTCGAGTCCCCACGGATAGCGATCCGTTTATGGCTGGAGGCTAGTTCTGCGAGTATTGCATGAGATTCTTGTGTTTCAACTTGGTCTTGTGTGTGCTAGTGATTGGTTTTAGGCCAAGTGGGAGATTGTTGGAATAGTGTCCTAAACCCAATCGGGTTGGACCGGATCCGACCGGTCGGATCATTTCTACTATTTCTTTATGTTTATACATATATTAAATGGCTTTTCTTGTCACATATATATGTTCTTTTAAAGAACCAATTATGAATTGTTATATGATAACGCCCTTAGTATTAAATCGTGATAGAGAAACCATGATAGCGATTATGGTTGATGAGATCTCTAATCACTTTAATAAGTTTGATACTTAAATGTCTCTAGGTGATGTACTATTAAACAGGCATTGATAGTATAAACAGGCTAGCACGTATTAGATGTCTTCTGTCTTTGTGGCGGGGATAGATCTCGCTCTATCGAAGTGTAGAGACACTTGGACCATGATGTGGGCGTGTATTAGAGAATGCGACGTTAGCGACCCGACCCACTTACACGATAAGTGTCACACTATGTGGCGGTTGTGTAATTATCCTTAAGACCGAGTCTTCATGGCATCACGGTGTGGATTGTCATGCTTTGACACTATTGAGGTTTCCAGCCACGGGCGATCATGCGGTAGTGATTGGGTATGATATTGAAGCATGCGGAGTATACATGATTGGTCGTCCGGGAATCGCGTATCCTATGATTGGGATCGAATATCCGAAATGGCCTTCTTATAAGGAATGTCTTACTCTCGTGAATCTTTGCAAAGTGGGAGTAAACGAGTTACTTGAGAGAGCATGATATCCGATTATAAGATACGGTCGCTGATGTTTTGACACTCGACTAACGACCGTAAGGATATTATTACAAATGATAGGATTGTAAGTTACACGGTAATCGCTTCACATGAAAGGTAGTAGTCATTGCATTTGACTCTTCCGATGATTGGGGGTCACGGTGTGTTGCTAGACGCTATCCCGTGATCGTTAGGTATGAAGGGCATTTTCGTAATTTGCACTTTGTGTCTACGGCCAACATATTCGAAGCCTATCGGGTCACACACATAAGAACATCTAGCGGATTAAAATGTGGTTATAGATGATAACCAAATAAGGAAAGAATTTATCTCACGACTATAAAGGTTATAGTGGTAAATTAATATGGTGGTATTTATTTATTATGAATAAATTAAATACAAGATATTAATAATATTATATTAATTAAAGAATATTCCGGATGCCAATTTATTGGCTAAGGTGGCGCAATTTGTGTGTGTATATGATACACTTGGATTGTGCAATTTAATTAATAGTATTACCAAATATTAATATTAGATATTAATATATATATATATATATAAATAATACTTTGTGTGCGTGTGTGCAAAAGTGTTTGGCACTATGCATGCGCATGTATGTAGCATATATACAAATGGATTTATTTGTGTAATATATATGTGATATATACACAATGCCAGAATTGATTTATGGTAATATAATAAAAAGGTAAATATTGTCAATATAAGATATTGACAATATCTTGGGAATATTCAATATGAGATATTGACAAAATCCTAGATTTATTTAATATAAGATATTGTAATAAATGAGATAAATCAATCAATTATATTTTCCTTATTTTATTGGGAAAAAGTTTTCTTCTTTTCCACTCTATTGGAGGCGCCACCTTCTACTATAAATAAGAGGTGGGTGTCAAGCTCTTTTGTACATCATAATTCCAAGAGCTAATAGTTCTTGTGTAAAATTGGAGAGCATCCAATAGAGAGTTGGAGAGAGGGGGAAAGGCCGGTCTAGCAACCGGAGTTTTCCAATAGCAATCCATGATGGGATTCCGCGGGTCGTTGTTAGTGTGGACTAGCGGTGAGGCCGAACACTTGGGCGGCTCTATGCAGAACTACTCTCCTTAGACGGTCAAAGCGTCGATCTTTTAGATCAACCAAGGTAACCACCGTCTACTATCTATTTGTTTATTGCTTAAACGAAGTCGATCTTGGGTCGATAGGAAATAAATTTTTGAATTCCGCTGCGTTCCCGCGTAGATTTCCTAACAATATGCATCAATGTGCTGCAAATGGAATGTTTATTACTCAGTCACCATATATGTTACAGAAATGAGAAAACAACTTTTAATGAGTTTACCTCGCAAGCAATATAACTATCTGAACTGATAAGGTTGTTGAAGAAGTCACGGTCCGTAGGGTAATCGAAAGTGTCGCCGTCAGATCGCATCCCATTTAATAATTGCCGTGTATGACCGTCAGTTCATTAGATTGCTCGTCGTTACCCCTACGGAAGGGTGTGTATCTACTTAAATCTGGCTGATTTTCTTCCGTAATCCAGACGGTATTCTTCTTCTTATGGAATTCATTTGGCTTCATATTCGGACGAAGGGTCATTTTTAACTTAACAACACGCTTACGTCGATCATCTGCAGCGACCATCAGATGACTGCCTGTGGATACTTGATTGCTGTTATCCGTCGCAATGACATTGGATAGCCGATTGCTACTAGATGGAAGATTTGATGGGACTTCAGGAAGGACTACGCCCTGCGCTTGAAGAGCGGCTTCTTCTTCTGTGACTAGAAAATCAACGGGGCTCAAAGTCTTATGTGAACTATCGTCGGAGGCAGCTTCTCGATCCAAACGAACATGCACGGGTGTGGTGAATCCAAAAGCCTCGCCATAGGTGAAGTGGATTCTCATCAAGTTTGTCGCTCCATGATCGTGGCTCGACGGGATGTCGATGTTTGATTAGGCATAGGCGTCTCATTGTTCACCACGTGTCGAAGTAGCTTGTGGTTGGTTCGATCTGGTCGCTTTGTTTAAGCGCCATCCCCTGTGTTATTCCCACCGGTATCGAGAAGGCCCGTCCCCATCAACGCTTGGATCCTATAATTGAAACGACCGAATAAGTATTTTGTTATGAACAAATATTATACTTTTTAAAAAGTATTTAAAAAGCTCAATAAAATCATACCTGCCTACTACGCGCTGCAAGATAAAATTGATTTAGAATGACGCTGTGATGATTTAACACCTTGTCCTGCGCGTCGAGCCTTGCTTTAATGATAGCGAATTCGGCATTGATTCCTCTTGGATTTTCTTTGTTGTTTGCTTGATCATCTTACCAACCGCATCAATTACCGGGTCTCCTCGAATAATGTTCCTCCATCAACAACATTAGTACGGTCTTTGCATGTGATTTGGATATGGACATCATCATGATCTTCTCCTTCACCGTCAATTCCGTCATCCTCATTATCGCCATCATCACCACAGCAGGCCGCATCCCGGGATGTCGATTCAGTGTCTAATAGTGGGAGGTGCATCGTTATGGTCTAAACGAGGAACATTGGATTGAGTAGTGCTCGCGCGTCGTGGCAATTCTAGAAGATCCAACCTCTTTACGCTTGCCACGAGCGGGAGCAGCCGCGGCTTGCTCGAACCCCTGTGGGGGCTGTTGTCGGGGCGGTTGTGGAAACGTGCGTCGGGGACGTGAAATTTGCTCTTCAGGTAGACCGAGCCCACGTAGAAATTCAACTTCAGCGTTGTCGATTGTCATACCATCCAACATACCGACCTGCACACAAAAAATATCAAGACATTTAAAAGAATCGTTAATCATGGTATTGACATAATCTTAAATGCATTTTATTTAATGGAATGTCATTAATATTACCTCAGGCATAAATTTCATTTCCATGGTGGGTCCACGCGGTGTACTATCCACGCATTTCCATCTCAACATCCGGGGGATGGCTTCACTGTCAATACGCACACAAAATGGTGGATTGCTTGTTTGCAAACATGGGAAAAGTTCATAAGCCCAGTATACTAACGCAGGTGCCCACCCGTCAACCGGTGGCTTGTGATGGTTTCGATCCTGCTTTTGTACACTGAAGCGCTTAACGATCCGCATGAGGTTTGCTATCTTTTCATAAGTAATTAAGCATAAGTACTCCCCTATGGAAACTCATTTACATTATTCAAATCTTCAACGACGAAGAATATTTCTTTCGGGATTCCAAGACTCGTCATTCCAACCTAATAGATATTCATAAATAAAATACACCAACGCTAACCGGTATACAATCTCATCGGTATGAGCACCGTCTCAAACAGGATGCTCAAATGCCCTCTCCAAAATTTTTATGGTAATAGCTTGTTTTTTATATTGTTCCAAGTAACATCCGGGGCCAAAGCACATAGAAGTACCCGTACCCAAAGTCGGATCAAGATGGCCAAACCGTAAGCCAGATATCATGGCGAACTCTCTCCTGCCAAACACGCATGTTGTCCCGGGTTACCAAACCTAAAATACAAATTTCATCGGTATGTTGAGGTATATCATGTTGAATCCAAGATATCTGAAAATCACCCCACGAACTTCCACTTTTCATGTTTTTCATTCGCCTCTATAAACGCCTAAATATGGACTTTCTGACTCTGTCTTCAAAATCTACATCACCAACGCTCAACTTTTTTAAATTTGTTAAAACACTTGTCAACTTAGTGGATTCCCCTTTAAAATTCCAAACTCCTTGAAATGACTCCATTGATCAATTATATACGCCTCGGGGTGCCTATGAGTTTGCATATCACAGTATAACGACCATGCATAAGTATTACATCATATGTAACACATATATAGATGTGTGTGTGTGTGTGTGTGTGCATATATATAGATGTGTGTGTGTGTGCATATAGATTTGAAATCAAACTATGTATATAAATATAATATACGTGAAAGTTGTAATGTATATATATATACGTATACATATGTCACATATATATATATATATATATATATATATATATATATATATATATATATATATATATATATATATATATATATAGAGAGAAATAAAATTGATTGACCCGATAACCCGCTCCAAACCCATTTATTACCCATTCTACCCGGCTTATGACCCGATCGACCTCATTCAATACCCAGCCTTAATTTATGCCAATTTGCACAAATGACTCATTAAAGTGATTAAATGCTATGTATGACCAAATTCAAAATTCAAACAAATCCTGAAAATCATTCTATTAAAAATAATAGATTTTTGTCCAAAAGGACAAAATTATCTAAAACCAGGGATAGAAGAAATTGTAATTTAATCGGAGAAAAAGAATAATTATGAAGAACAAATGTGGAATTGAGTAAATGTAAAATAATCATTGTAAAACACAAAGTAACATTAACACGTGAAGTAACAATTTTAAAGTAACAATTGTGATTTTTGTCCTTTATAATCATGAAAATTTTACTTTTGTCCTTCCAGACCCATTTATTAATTTTTTTGTCCTTGTGGCCCCTTCCCCCAAAAAATAATTCAAAATTTGAACAAATCGCGGAAATACTCATTAAAGTAATTAAATGCTATTTATGACCAAATCCCGGAAATCACTCTATTAAAAACTAATTCATAATTTACACAAATTTCGAAAATCACTCCGTTAAAAACTAATGATTTTTTACTACGTTGAAGATGGTAGATTTGTAGATGTATAATCCTATATCTACTTATTTGCCTAAAATTCGGGTGTGTTTTTATTTGTATTTTTTTATAGTATAAATCGCAGTTATTCAGCTCTTTGTTTTTTGTGTTTAATTATTCTTATTGTATTTGCCCAGAATGAATTCAACAAGAGGCATCATGTATGATTTTTTTGTTGAATCACAATTTCCACTTATAGTTGCCTACAATGAATTGAAAAAATAATCATCAGGAGAATTCTGCAAGCACAACTCCACTAACTCCAAATCTCTTTTATCTTCAATATCAAAAGTTTTTTTTTTTTTTTTTTCTTTTTCCTGAGAAGAATATCAATTGTTTTTCAATCATAAACCCGTACCTATTTCATCTACACTATAAACCAAGAAATTTGTTTAAACAATAAAATCAAAACAGATTCATCGGCTAAAGAATTCGCGCACATGATGCTAAGCCCAAATTTCCTCCGATTCTCAATTCGATTTTCTCTCTTTGAGAATGATTTTCATATCTGTGTATATGGAGTTTTCATGTATGTTGCAATATGATGTTTTTGTATGGTTGCAGATCTGAGTAGTTTGAAAGAGAAGAAAGTGAATAATATGAAGACTGGTGGTGTTTTTGATTCAATTGTGGCCGGTGAGTTAGGTTTTTCTCATTTTTAATTTTTTAAATCATTTTCTCATATATCCACCTGAAAAAATACAGATTCAAGATCAATGCTCACACAATGTTGTTGAACTACATGTATACGAAATATCTGACCAAATTTTAAATTGTATAAGGTGACTTTTTTGTCGGGATGTCAGATTAGTTCATACTTTAATTGTATAAGTGTAATTTTTTATGGTCATTAATAGGTTCCGACGGTCATTTGAAAACCCGTGCCATGTTAATGGTGGTTAGGTAATTTGATATTGTGGTGTATGTACATAACCCGTGGTCCAAAATTTAAACAGTGGTCAATAATAGGTTCTGACGGTCACCTTTAATACAAGTTGAGAACCCGATAAATCTAAACTAAGTGTATTTAGTTTAAAGGTTTGTAGGGGTGATGAACATATTACTCTAACTGTTTGATGGTCATTTCAACTAAGCAAGGGCGGACTTCCCTTAGGTCAGGGGTGGGCTAAGCCCACCCAATTTTTTAATTTTTTTTAGTAGGTAGTAATAAACTCAAACCAAGCCCACCCAAAAATCATATCAGCCCAACCCAATTTTTTTGTACTTCATTTTTATCAAAAAAATTCCCGAAAAAAAAATTAATAAAGAGGGAAAGAAACATTAATGTATACATATTGATTAGTCTATTACACAATAGTGACTTACAAAAATATAACATGTTGATTAGTCTAATTTTTTAAGGTTTTCTTATTATTAAAAATTATTGTTTGTTCATTTTCTTAGTTTGTTTAGGTCATTAATTCGACATTTTTTGATTTGTTAGCTGTTATTCTTATTATTAAAAAATTCCTCACAAAAAAAGATAAACAATAAATAGCAAATGTAGTTAAAGAATAATGTGGTTAGATAATTGGGTGTTTTTTTTTGTTAAATAAATGCATTATATTTATATAAAAATGCGTTTAGAGAATTAGTCGGCTAATACTACATCCGTCACATATTATAAGCCACTCTAGCATTTTTCATCTGTCCCACATTATATGTCATTTTCACATTTCAATGCAATAATTAATGCATTTTTTTCCTTGTTTTACTCATTTCAATGCATGGCCTTTCATACACCATTTAATAAATCATTAAGTGCATTTTAGACTCCTAGACAATCAAAGTTGGATCATTTGTTGAGTTTCTTAATCTGTGTGCATAAATGTTAAATGACTTATAATATGAGACGGAGGTAGTATATGTTACTTGTATCATGTTCTTTTTATTGAAACCGTATCTTTTTATGATGGGATATTGAATCATTTTTATTTTTGTAGGGTATACATTATTATGACACATCCATAAGATCGAAAAGAAAAAAAAAGAGCACACTTTTTTTTTTTTTTTTCTTTTTTCATTTTTAGAATAGCTGTCACAACAAAAAAAGACGCACTCTCTCCTTAGAGTTCATATTGAAGAAATTCCTACATTCGTTTTATAGACTCAAAATTACTTTTTTCGCTCACTTCTAGACTTGAAATTTTTTTGCGGTATAAGAAAAACATGAAGGAAAATTTATTCTAGCCCCCCCGAAAGATAAATCCTGGCTCCGCCCTTGCAACTAAGTGTATTACTCTATTTTTAATCTTGACATCCCGACAACAGCATTGCATCGCACGGGTTTAATGCGTTATATTTTTAGGAATATCTGACCAAAATTTTAAATTGTATAAGGTGAATTTTTTGTTTTTGCATCAAAGACGATATCTCGGAAGGGAAACCACGGTTTCCGCAGAAACATCAAAGACGCCATCCAATTCCAAAGATCGTAGTTAGACACAGCTGAAAACATTTACAGGAATTTCAAATGATATAAATGATCTACTAGGAGCCTTAGTACAAAGAAAAATCTCACGAACAATTCTTGTAATCTGCGTCTTTGATGTTTCTATTCAAAAAAGCGAGCATGATATTTTCTAATTTCTGTCTGTGACCTATATATAGTATGGATATAGATATATAGTTTTCATACATAAATTTTTTAAGTTATGGAGATAAAATTTCACTCACGGGAATATAATTTTGTCCACACAAAGCGGCCACAAGGTGAATTAATGAATATGGAGCATTTAATACTCTTCGAAACATTGATATGTACGGTGTATCCAAACAAGTATTTTTAACGCCCGACTATTTCCGACGGCACGATCACTCAATAAATATATGCCGGCTTTGGAGGAATGCTTTCCACTTATTCCATGTATGGCGGATCTAAGGGAATTCTTTGATGATAGAATTTTTAGGTGGGGATGCAACTTGGAGTGGAGTTCGAGAGTTCAAGTTCAAGTTCAAGGCTACTTCTTTGGGGAAGGGGAGATGAGTGTGAAATTTTTAGATAACTATTTTTGGGGTGGGGTGGGGTGGGGTGGGGCGGGGTGGGAGTTTTGACTATTAGTTTCAAAGGTTGTTTGGGGTTGGGAGTGTTAGACCCCGTGCGCAATTAAAATAAATAAACGAAAATTAAATCAACAATTTTATTTAATATATTTAAATGACTATATTACAATAGTAATTGAAATAAAATACGATGCAATACAAAACCGAGACGAGTCGAAACTCTGTCCTTAAGACAATTTTGGCCCGGTATGTACCGGGTTGTTACCAATTGTCTCCCAGGATAACTCGGTTATACCTATTCAAGTAGAGTACTTGGACTTGAACCACAAATAACTTTGACAATGCCTGAAATCTCTTCGACTCGTGAATGGACTCGAAATTAACAAAGAATGTATATATGCTCATAAACGAAATTTGAACACCTGAATCGAACGGAGCTCGAAAATGCTGCAAAACTACAGGACTCGAAGTACTAAGCTGTATGTGTATGATGCAATTTCTAAACTCTCTGTTTTCTCCATTCATTTGAGGATGTTTATATAGTGGACCATATTGTGAAACTCATGCCTTTCCATTTCCTGAATTAATGCTCAAGCATCCATGGCATTAAATTAGACATTCATGGTTGAATATTAACTGAAAATGATTCAAATCCTCCACTCATTAATTCGATTTGCTTCAATTCTCAGCATTGAAGCCACTTTCTAGAATTCGAGCTACCGAGCTGAGCTTGTGTTGGACAACCGATCTGACTGAGCTTATTAGAATATAGCTCATTCTCGAATGTGTATTGATACGGGCCAAGTCCAATAGACTTTTGTATAAAAAGTTTAATACTGTCCTGGGCCTAGGGCCCCAGTGCCCATTCCCCAAAGCCAAAGCCAAAGCCAAAGCCAAAGCCAAAGGTCAACGGTCTCGGCTCGGGCATCGGCACGCGGCGGCGGCGCAAGCAGCGTTGCCATTTTAGCGAAACACCGACCGATAAAACCAACCCGCTATCTCTCCTTCTTCTAGGAGTTTATAATACATACAACATTCTTCCCACATATATACTAGAATTGATCCTCTCAACTCCTATGTGGTACAATCTGCTTTTGAGTTGAATACTCTTCAACATTTACTTCCAACAATAGCTCTTTCAACCACCCGACTTTAAGCGTTAATTTCTCATTCACTCGTTATCCGAATTGAATGATTCCAAATCCTGAATTCATCATGAACATATCCGAATTACGCTTACAAAGTCACAGAATAAAATGATTATAAAATCATTTTTAATTCATTTTTTAATTCAATTCCTCTATATCTCAAACAGGGAGTGGGTATTTGTTTCATTTAGAACCCCCAATCTTTTTGTTTATCAATTGGTTTGAGAAGAAGATTTGAAGGGGATCTCAAGTCTCTAAAAATATGTTCATCACCCAACTCTTTGTTTTACAATTAGGTATGAAGATACCAATTTTGTTTGATTCAAAGTTGAAATTGGTTATTTTGTTGCTTGGAAATTAAAATACTGATAAATATGAAAAATAAAATAAATTGTGTTGTACTCTTAGTAACAATCTTACATCTTAAAAATAAGTCACCGAATATATATATATGGACATTTTGTATATAGTTTATTTAATTTTCCTTTAACTTTTCAGGTTTACGAACCATTAATGATTTTTTGAAACTTCGGCATCGCATGGGTTTAATGCTAGTATATATATATATATATACACATGACATATGTCGTAATCAACAAATATATGTGTGTAAATTTTTTACTGTGAATATCATACACGGCTACACCGTATATGGAAATACATATGTCATATATATATATATACATACATGGAAATATGCATATAGGTTCATAAACGTAAAATTCGTGCCGTCTCTATTTTCATATAACTTGTTACGATTTCAGGTTTGGTTTGTTTGGTTATTTGTGTGATTTAGGTACATTGTTGGTTGTTAACATTAGTATTTACAGTCGACTATTTCTAAGTAACGGTGAGGTTTTGTATGTTAAGTTTTGTGTAATTTAGTTGCGTTGTTTGTTAATAAACCACGGGAGGAGTGATGGAGATGCTGGACGAGTCCGGCGAAACAACACTGAAATAAATAATTTACAGGATGCCTCACTTCCGGCTGAGGCTTTACCAAGCTGCTGAGTGGAGAGATGAACAAGTGAAACTACAAATCCTCTACGAGATGTCCTATAGGGCCTCATTTCTTGCAGGCATGAGGAAGGCCATAACTGGTGAGAAGGAAAGAGTGGAATCGAAAACAACCAAGACCTACAAGAACCTCGCTTTCGGGTGGAGGCTTTCACCGTAAGGCAGAATGGAATTCGTCGATGTTATTGTCGTTGTTCGTTATTATTTGTGTTATTTTTATGTGTTATTCATCATCGCTGTTTCGTTAGATACATTGTCAGTGATATTGAGCATATGAATATACTAAGGCAATTATATTATAAAGGGCTATTAAATATTAGATTACATTATACTATACTAAGGCAATTATATTATATAGGGCTATTAAATATTCATTCCAAATTATACTAAGTCAAATTATGTTCACACCATTACAACAAGGCTATTAAATTATTATACATTCAAACTATGTATATTGAATTATATATTAAACACTAAAAATTTAAATAATAAACGTAATTACAATATTATTGGCGTTAAACAATACTTCTGGCCAATATTATTGGCGTTAACATACACTTAACGACAATATTATTGTCATTAAACATATATTTAACGCCAATAACATCGAATATTGGCGTAAAATCATCCACATATTGGCGTAAAATCATCATTCAGAGCCTATCTATCATCGTGTTTTTCAGGAAATTCAAAAACAACCCCTAACTCTAACCAATCTACCCTTCCTTTTGCAAAATCTTGCTAAACAACAAGGATTCTTATTATACATGCGTTTTGACCTCAAAGTACTTACAAATTGCACAACAAAAATACAATCAAATAATCAAAGATTTAGCTTCTTATTCGAAAAAAATGAGAGATAGACATTAATATTAACCTCAGGGGCTATCTCCCGTTGTGCAATTTGATCCATTTGTTCCAAAGGAGCCTCAGAAAGCAGCAAAATGATAATTTGGGGAAGAAGAGGGAACGACAATAATAGCATCGTTTAGGCGATTATTGGCGTAACGAGGCATGTTTAACGCCAATAATATTGCCGTTAAATAACTAACATCAATATTATTGACGTTAAACATGCCTCGTTACGCCAATAATCGTCTTTTCTCTAAATGGGTGATTTAACGACAATATTATTGTCGTTATGAGTGGTTGAACGACAATATTATCGGCGCACAAAGCCCTATTTTCCAAAATCCCCATATAAAATGGAAAGAATGAAGTCAAAGCTAACTATTGGCCCTCAATCAAATCATCCATCTAGCAGCATCATAAAGGTTTCCGAGGCTTATCACAAAATTTCTGGAAAATTAACTTGGTAGAGAGCTCTATTGGGACGGCCGACCGGATGTCTTGTAGTGTGTATATAAAAACAAAATGTTTTGTTTTATCGCTCACGTGATCTGAATCGACTGGTCGCACAATGCAGAGACTTCTCACGATGAATTACTCCCAAAATTTCCCATGAACACAAAGCCCCACCACCTATACATAGGTTCACTTATTAAAGTGATTAAATATTAAACCTTTTATTAGCATTTTATGAGGAATTTTTGTGTGATACATCTATTTGCAGCGACTTGATAGGTAAACGAATCAAGAGCACACAACGAATTCGGTTTAAAAATAAAAGATATAGATCGCTCTACACAGATATCTTCAGATATAATGCACAAGACCCAATATCTTCCCCCTTTTATGAGTCATAAAAATTAAAAAAAAAATAGTACTCATACGTAAGGACAAAGTTATTTCTTAAATCTGCACTATTTTTACGCCCAACATAATTTTGTGGTTATGATTAATTCAAATTCGTTTACAAGTAAAAAATATGTCTGAGATGATGTCGGCGTAAAAATGGTATAAACATGATGAGAGAGTAACTTTATCATTTCCGGAAGGAAATGACTAAATGTCATAAATGTATGATCATAGACTCCGTTTGTTTTGAGTTTGGTTTAGTTTTGGGTTGGCTTTATTTAGAGAATGCCTAGTGGTCCATCTTTTTTTGCTTCCATTGCCACATCACACAAATACACTTTATGGAAAAAAATAAATTGGGTAATGACTTTATTTTTATGCTTTTTTCCCCAAAATTCTCCACCTCCTTCTGTGCAGAGAAGCCAATGTAGACAGTAAGCTCTATCCTCACATTAGATAAGCCATTACGTATAATTTCCTTTTCACTCTCCAATAAATGACTTGACATATATGCCACATCATATTTAGAAGCCTTTTTTGGTTTCTACCGTTACTAATGCTTATTAGTGGATAATTGAATAGGAAATTGGAAAATCAAAAGGTGTTGTCGGTCTTCTATTCAGAAAGAAAGTTTTTTTTTCACAAACGCGCTTTTAGATAACGACGATAATATTGTCGTTTGAACACTCTTAACGCCAAATAATATCATCGTTAAACCACCATTTAGACATAGCGATTATTGGCGTAACGAGACTTGTTTAACGCCAATAATATTGTCATTAAGTATTTAACGCCAATATTAATGGCGTTAAACAAGCTCGTTACGCCAATAACGGTTTAAAGCGATGTTGTCGAAAACTCTTCTTCTCCCCAAATTATCATTTTGCTGCAAATTCCCAAAAATTCTCGTAAAACGATTTGATTTTGCATTGAACTCCGAGGCTCTTTTGGAACAAATGGATTAAATTGCATTAACTTAGATAAATTTTGAGGTTAATATTAATGTCTATCTTTCATTTTTTTCGCATAAGAAGCTAAATCTTAGATTATTTGATTGTTTGATTTTTGTTGTGCAATTTGTTAGTACTTTGAGATCAAAACACATGTATAGTAAGAATCTTTGTTGTTGTTTAGCAAGATTTTGGAAAAGGAGGGGTAGATTGGTTAGGGTTAGAGGTTGTTTTTGAATTTCCTGAAGAACATGATGAATACGCTCTGAATGATGATTTTACGCCAATATTCGTTGTTATTGGCGTTACATATATGTTTAACGACAATAATATTGTCGTTAAGTGGTTTTTAAGGCCAATAATATTGGCGTAGAGTTTTGTTTAACGCCAATAATATTGTCGTTTCGTTCATTATTTAATTTTTTTAGTGTTTAATATATATAATTCAATATACATAGTTTGTATGTATAATAATTTAATAGCCTTGTTATAATGACTTAGTATAATTTGGAATGAATATTTAATAGCCCTATATAATATAATTGCCTTGGCCTTTTGATAATGTAATCTAATATAATTGCCTTAGTGTAATGTAATCTAATATTTAATAGCCCTGTATAATATAATTGGCTTAGTATATTCATATGCTCAATTACAATGACAATGTATCTAACGAAAATGACGATGATGAATAACACATAAAAATAACACAAATAAGAACGAACAACGACAACAACATCGATGAATTCCGTTCAGCCTTACGGTGAAAGCCTCCACCCGAAAGCGAGGTTCATGTAGGTCTAGGTTGTTTTCGATTCCACTATTTCCTTCTCACCAGTTATGGCCTTCCTCATTCCTGCAAGAAATGAGGTCTTATAGGATTGCTCGAAGAGGATTTATAGGTTCTCTTATTCATCTCTCTGTTGGACCGTAAACGCGCAATAAATTACTCTAGAGGGGGGGGTGAATAGAGTAATTACCAATTTTTCGATTTTATTTCTATTAAGCACAAATCAGAGTTCCAACTTAGTTTCAGTCAATTAAACAGGCGGAAGACTGTTTAATTTAACTATATGAAAACCAAGTTATCCTAGTTGTCTAGGTGATCTAGTTCACCTAACATGCTTCAATCGAGCGATTTTAATTCAGCTTAGGTTGAATTAACTAGCATGCAGATCTACCGAAGTGTTTAAGTTGATAAGGTGAAACAAACACTTTGCAGATTTTAGTTCTTTAGACTAGCATGCAGAATTTCCTAAGTGAGAAACAACAAAAACAAAAATTCAAGCAAAACCATCAGTCAAGAATGTTTTACTTGAATCAACCAAGTGTTGAATCCAAGCCAAGCTTAGATAAACACTCAAAACATAGATTCAAGTATAACTAAAACCAAGCTACACTATCATCTATATTATTACAACAAAGTTGAAATAAAACTTACCAAACCAAAACACTAGCACACCAACAATTCAGCCTTGAACTTGCACATCCGCAATCCAAGCTATTCCGGTGCTAGCTTTGACACCAACACACACGCCTTGTGTGTTGAACCATCACCAAGTGACCGGAGCTCCTCTCCTTGACTTGATGATCCACCAAACAGCCTTGAAAGAATCCGACAGCCTTCTTGTTGACACTCACCTCACTTATGTAAGTCTCTCCACTCTAAGTAGTAGTGTTACAATGACTATCCTCACTTTACAAGTTTCGGTCCTCACAAATGACACTTCAAACTCTCAAACACTCACAATATCTCACTACACTAACTAACCTAATCTTCTAAGTCTTCAAGTCTCCAAGCTTAGCCAAGCTTCTCTAGAGCCCTTGCAAGCACTTAAACAAGAGGCTAGACTAAGTAGGAGAGCTCTCAAACTACACACTCCCTAATTCCTATGTCTTCAAGCTTCCTAATGCAAACCAGCACTTTTCTGGACAGCCTTGCAAGCACTCACAAAAACAAGAGAAAAGTTAGTTTGAAGAGGGATGTTTGACCAAGAGAATGAGTTCACTTGCTTGGTCATTTTTAATGTATAGCTGGGTATTTATACCAAAACAACTAGTGTTAGGGTATGAGGGGTAAGGTAGTAAATTAGCAAAGAGGGGCCCAGCTATTATGCATGTGATGCATGAGACAAAATGTGGCATACAAAGCAGCTGTGATTCAAGTAGTAAAGCAAGGAGCTGCGTGTTATGCAATTTTATAAGTGATGTAATGAGACTACTAAAAGATATGTGGTGATATGCATTGCAGCCTTACAAAAAGCACATAGAAAATAGGATGCTGCATGTGAGAAGATGTGTGCAACATGTTATGTGTATGAAGTGTGACTACACTAATATTATAATGCAACTAGTGACATACAAAGATGATGAAATGAGTACTAATACAAGTCACTTAATTCAAAAATATATTTCTGAGATACTCTAATATAATCAAGCACTCAAAAAAAATTTATTATTAAAACAACTTATACAAGCATGTAAACCAGTAAATGCAATTCATATATTTATATAATTATACAAATACACACATAAGCACATTAGTCACATTGATACATAGTATATATAATACATTACATAGATGCAGAGTAATATATGTATATAAAGCAATGACAGATAGCAATTTAAACAAATAGGACAGAAAGAAGCAAACGGCTAGAAGGCTTATCAGATCATGAACAAATACTACAAATAGAGACAAAAGATGACAGCTAAAGATATGGCATATGTGTGAAAGAGACTAGAGTAACACATTGACTGAAAGACTTTCACGTGGTCATGAAAGATAGCCGATCTGAAAATTATTAGTGCAGCCACATTCACTGTGTAACAAATATTAATATTTCCAAAGATTGAGTAGCACACACAAAGGTTTATCATACAAAGTAAACAAATTTCGATTTACCCATTAAAGACTGTATCACAATACATGACACACACGATAGACAGACATATATATAAATCTAGATAAAACACAAAAAGGTTGGACTATTACACATATCAGACTCGGTTTAATAAAGGTGAATCTTATGACAAAAAAATCGCATAAAGAGAAATGAAGTGCATCCTAAACCGAGACAATACAGAAACTGATAAAAGACTTAAACTTTGACAAAAAAACTGAGCATGCCAAGACTCGATAAACAAGACATCAGAGAAAGGTTTAACCTTTAACCAAAATCAGAGCATACAGTGAAGACAAGACCGATTGGAGAAGAAATCCGAGAAGAAGGTCGGACCTTTTACCATATGCAAACGAAAAAGGCATAAAATAGGAAAGATAATACCTGTACATAGCGGATTTGATTATGAAAGGACATCATTGACCTCGAAATTCTTCTCATCGGTCTCAGCATTCGTCTTTCAGCATCGAAGCTCAAAGCTTTATCAGATCGAACCAGGAGAGTAAGAGATACCCAAGTTGCAAAGAAATCATAGGAAAGCTTAGAATAGAAAGAGAGAAGATTCATAAGAACAAAAGTTCTTAATCATTTAACCGAGAGAGGATGAAGACGTTGAAGATTTGCATAGAAGCAATTAAAGAGTTGCAGATGAAAAGCATATTTTAGAGACTATGAAAGAGACTTGTGTTGACAGATAAATTAAAGGCTGAAAATGTGGGGAGAAGGGAATGGATGGGAACGAGGGAGGTGGTGAGTCTTTCTAGAGAAATCTTGGGTAGTGTAAAGGGACTAGGGGCGGCAGTAAAATATTAAAAATAGGGAGGTAGGGATTCTGGTGGGATATATATCATATATTATAAGAAATATTTGACAAGTTGGCCAAAAGGACCGAAAGTTAGAAAAACTAATCTTAAATGCAATATAATACATTATATAGGTAGTAATAATGGAGAATACATATACTAGTAAATAATGTGACATTAAAAGATTAATTTTCAAACATGTCACAAAACATAATTAATTGTTAAAGTAATCATATAATATATCCTAAAATAAAATATTTTGAAATTCATCAACACAAAATACTCAACAATTCTCCCCCTTTGATTATTTTCAAAATATCTCTTTTAAAATTTTATTTTGGGGTAAAACTCCCCCTACAAAGGAGCTATCATTGAAGAGGTAAACTCCCCCTTAATTAAAGCTTTAACACTTAGCAAAATAAGAGTTTTACACATTTCTCTCCCCCTTAGTTTGAAAATTAATCAAGGGAAACAAGAGGTTAAATCAAGGAGGGTTTTAAAAAGACACTTTTCACAAAATACTTAACAATTAAGGCCTTGGAGGAAAGGATTGAAAAAGTGGAGGAAAAAATTGAAAAAGGATATAGATACCAAAGACAATTTAGATACCAAAAAGTGTTAAGTCATTTAAAATATGCAAAACAGAAAGATAAGGCACTTGGAAACCTAAGTGTGAAGGACCTTGAAATGTTAAGACTATTTGGGTAAAGTACCCTTAACTACCCAAACCTTCTTTATCTTAGGCTTTTTAGGATAACTCTTAGGACCAAAAGTAGTACCAAAGGAAGCACTAGTGGTCTTAGGAGCAGCTCCAAGCAAGCCAAAATATAGTGGATGGGGATATGGATGACTTTGACCAAATCTATTATGCTCATGAAACCATGTATGAATGGGTGCCATTCGAGGACGCATGTGAGTGTAGGGTGGTGGTGTGTATAGTCTAGCATCATACAATCTAGATGAATGCTGAAATGCTTGAGGTGGTGTGTGATGAAATGATGGATGTGAATGCTGAAAAGGGTGATGTGTACGCTGAAATGTTGCAGGAAAATGGTGATGAGCTTGAGGTGGATGCTGAATATATTGTGAATGATGCTGAAACTGTTGGGCATTATGATGAAAGTGTTGTGTACATTGCTGAAAAACAGGAAAATGAGGTGCAGCAAATTCAGTTTGAAAAGTTGAACTACTAGGAGTGGTGTTCCTAGAGGCTCTTCTATCATACTGAAATGCATGATGTTTAGGAGATGATGAATAGCTAAACTTAGCTTTAGTGTAATCAGCATGCTGTGAGGTGTGTAGGTGTGTAGATGAAGCATGCTTGGGTGATTTCATAGAGATGGAAGATGTAGAGGCCTTAGATGCATTCTCAACATGAATGGGTCTAGATTCAAAGACTTTTTCTTTTCCTTTTGAGACAAAAACTGGAGGCTTAGCTACAACTTCTTCCAAAGAAGGTTTGAAGCCAAGACCGGTTTTGTCTTTTGGGTCTTTAAGCGAAGAGAGGTGCTCATCAAGCTGTTTAGAGCTATTTTCAAACCTTTGAATGGTTTGTGTGAGCTTAGACATCTCAACCTTTAAAGACTCATTTTCATTGATCAAGTCTTCGGATTTAGATTCCAACTCAAGAAATGAGTTTCTAAGAGTGCATGCAATTTTATCTTTTTCTTCCATTTCTAGCCTTAATTCAATGATTTCATTACGCAAATGATGCTGTCTAGTAGCTAGAATGCTAGAGAGAAAATGCAAGATATTTTTAGACTGAGAAGGGACTTCAACCTCAGAATCTGATTCATAATCAGAATTGACCACACAAATGTTGGCCTTTTCATTTTTCAATGAAGTTGTATCAGATTCAGAGCTGTTATCCCATGCAGCAAAACCTTTATTCTTAAAACCAGAATTATATTTTTGACGTTCAGGCCTAACTGGACAATCAGATTTAAAATGACCCTTTTTATTACAATTAAAACATCTCAGTTCAGAGGGGTCAGATTTATTCACTTGAGGAGCTGAATGATGACTAGACTGCTTTTTATACTTCAGAAATTTTCTGAATTTTCGAACCAACATAGCAATGTCATCATCATCATCATCACTATCGCTCAAGAAAGTCTCGGGTTCATGTCTAGGAACTGCAGCTTGAAAGGCTACATTCCGTGACTCAACATAAACTTGTTTACGAGCATTCATTTGGGACTCATAGACAAGTAAAGATCCAATAAGTTCATCTTTTCGGAGAATAGAAAGATCTTTTGCCTCAGAAATAGCTGTGGATTTAGGATCCCACTCGGGAGGCAAACATCTCAAAATTCTCTGACAGAGTTTCAGATTGGAAAAGTGTTCACCTAGTGACTTAAGTTGATTTATAATAGAAGTGAATCTTGAATCCATGTCACTAATCGATTCATTAGGCTTCATCTGAAATGTTTCATATTCATGCATAAGCCTATCAATTTTAGAATGCTGAACTTGATTAGTACCTTCATATCTCATACGTAGACTTTCCCATATTTCCTTAGCGTTTGAGCATGAAGACACATAATCACATTCAGCTGGGCTGAGTGCGCCAAGAAGGGTAGACTCGGCTCTGGAGTGCAATGCCATGATTCGATAATCATCAGGCCCAAAGTCTTTTCTATCCTTAATGACTTCAACCTCAGCACCATCTTTTATAATGACTTTCTTTGGAATATATGGACCATCTTCTATGGCAAACCATAGTTGAAGGTCTATAGACTCCAAATGCAGTCTCATAGCACGTTTCCAACGGCCATAATTTGTACCATCGAAGAAAGGGGGTCTAAGACTAGACATTCCCTCACGTTGAGGCAAATTCTGGCTAGAGGAAGACATGCTAAAAGGATTAAGTGAGTTACTATTAGATGATGAATGAAGATGCAAATACAGTGCAAGAATGGTCCTAAAAACAGATGCAGTGATACAATGCAGTTTTTCAGAAATGAATGATTTACAATGCAAGATCAGATGAAGACCAACAAATTGTGACAAGGGGTCAAGAAGTGGACTGTGAGAATAAACAGTGTAAAGTGAGTGAAGTGTATGCAACTAAAGCAGATATGCAGATACAACAAACAAGATAGCAAATGCTACACAAAAACTGCAGTTCTAAAACAGATAAAACAGAATATTCAGCAACAGCACAGAAACATGTTTTTCAGGTTTAGCAAGGGAATTTTCAGAAGTTTAAGGTGCAGCAAATAAGCAAGAAAAAAAAATCACATTTCAAGACTTAGAAAAATCTCAGAATGCAGATTCTAAACCAAACAGAAACAGCAAGCAAGTTTTCAAGAAATGCAGATTTCAACAATTATGCAGAATTTTCAGGATTATTAGACAAGTAAACAAGCTAGACAACTAGAGACCTACGCTCCGATACCAATTGTTGGACCGTAAACGCGCAATAAATTACTCTAGAGGGGGGGTGAATAGAGTAATTACCAATTTTTCGATTTTATTTCTATTAAGCACAAATCAGAGTTCCAACTTAGTTTCAGTCAATTAAACAGGCGGAAGACTGTTTAATTTAACTATATGAAAACTAAGTTATCCTAGTTGTCTAGGTGATCTAGTTCAGCCTAACATGCTTCAGTCGAGCAGATTTTAATTCAGTTAGGTTGAATTAACTAGCATGCAGATACAGCCGAAGTGTTTAAGTTGATAAGGTGAAACAAACACTTTGCAGATTTTAGTTCTTTAGACTAGCATGCAGAATTCCTAAGTGAGAAACAACAAAAACAAAAAATTCAAGCAAAACAATCAGTCAAGAATGTTTTACTTGAATCAACCAAGTGTTGAATCCAAGCCAAGCTTAGATAAACACTCAAAACATAGATTCAAGTATAACTAAAACCAAGCTACACTATCATCTATATTATTACAACAAAGTTGAAATAAAACTTACCAAACCAAAACACTAGCACACCAACAATTCAGCCTTGAACTTGCACATCCGCAATCCAAGCTATTCCGGTGCTAGCTTTGACACCAACACACACGCCTTGTGTGTTGAACCATCACCAAGTGACCGGAGCTCCTCTCCTTGACTTGATGATCCACCAAACAGCCTTGAAAGAATCCGGACAGCCTTCTTGTTGACACTCACCTCACTTATGTAAGTCTCTCCACTCTAAGTAGTAGTGTTACAATGACTATCCTCACTTTACAAGTTTCGGTCCTCACAAATGACACTTCAAACTCTCAAACACTCACAATATCTCACTACACTAACTAACCTAATCTTCTAAGTCTTCAAGTCTCCAAGCTTAGCCAAGCTTCTCTAGAGCCCTTGCAAGCACTTAAACAAGAGGCTAGACTAAGTAGGAGAGCTCTCAAACTACACACTCCCTAATTCCTATGTCTTCAAGCTTCCTAGTGCAAACCAGCACTTTTCTGGACAGCCTTGCAAGCACTCACAAAAACAAGAGAAAAGTTAGTTTGAAGAGGGATGTTTGACCAAGAGAATGAGTTCACTTGCTTGGTCATTTTTAATGTATAGCTGGGTATTTATACCAAAACAACTAGTGTTAGGGTATGAGGGGTAAAGTAGTAAATTAGCAAAGAGGGGCCCAGCTATTATGCATGTGATGCATGAGACAAAATGTGGCATACAAAGCAGCTGTGATTCAAGTAGTAAAGCAAGGAGCTGCGTGTTATGCAATTTTATAAGTGATGTAATGAGACTACTAAAAGATATGTGGTGATATGCATTGCAGCCTTACAAAAGCACATAGAAAATAGGATGCTGCATGTGAGAAGATGTGTGCAACATGTTATGTGTATGAAGTGTGACTACACTAATATTATAATGCAACTAGTGACATACAAAGATGATGAAATGAGTACTAATACAAGTCACTTAATTCAAAATATATTTCTGAGATACTCTAATATAATCAAGCACTCAAAAAATTTATTATTAAAACAACTTATACAAGCATGTAAACCAGTAAATGCAATTCATATATTTATATAATTATACAAATACACACATAAGCACATTAGTCACATTGATACATAGTATATATAATACATTACATAGATGCAGAGTAATATATGTATATAAAGCAATGACAGATAGCAATTTAAACAAATAGGACAGAAAGAAGCAAACGGCTAGAAGGCTTATCAGATCATGAACAAATACTACAAATAGAGACAAAAGATGACAGCTAAAGATATGGCATATGTGTGAAAGAGACTAGAGTAACACATTGACTGAAAGACTTTCACGTGGTCATGAAAGATAGCCGATCTGAAAATTATTAGTGCAGCCACATTCACTGTGTAACAAATATTAATATTTCCAAAGATTGAGTAGCACACACAAAGGTTTATCATACAAAGTAAACAAATTTCGATTTACCCATTAAAGACTGTATCACAATACATGACACACACGATAGACAGACATATATATAAATCTAGATAAAACACAAAAAGGTTGGACTATTACACATATCAGACTCGGTTTAATAAAGGTGAATCTTATGACAAAAAAAAATCGCATAAAGAGAAATGAAGTGCATCCTAAACCGAGACAATACAGAAACTGATAAAAGACTTAAACTTTGACAAAAAAACTGAGCATGCCAAGACTCGATAAACAAGACATCAGAGAAAGGTTTAACCTTTAACCAAAATCAGAGCATACAGTGAAGACAAGACCGATTGGAGAAGAAATCCGAGAAGAAGGTCGGACCTTTTACCATATGCAAACGAAAAAGGCATAAAATAGGAAAGATAATACCTGTACATAGCGGATTTGATTATGAAAGGACATCATTGACCTCGAAATTCTTCTCATCGGTCTCAGCATTCGTCTTTCAGCATCGAAGCTCAAAGCTTTATCAGATCGAACCAGGAGAGTAAGAGATACCCAAGTTGCAAAGAAATCATAGGAAAGCTTAGAATAGAAAGAGAGAAGATTCATAAGAACAAAAGTTCTTAATCATTTAACCGAGAGAGGATGAAGACGTTGAAGATTTGCATAGAAGCAATTAAAGAGTTGCAGATGAAAAGCATATTTTAGAGACTATGAAAGAGACTTGTGTTGACAGATAAATTAAAGGCTGAAAATGTGGGGAGAAGGGAATGGATGGGAACGAGGGAGGTGGTGAGTCTTTCTAGAGAAATCTTGGGTAGTGTAAAGGGACTAGGGGCGGCAGTAAAATATTAAAAATAGGGAGGTAGGGATTCTGGTGGGATATATATCATATATTATAAGAAATATTTGACAAGTTGGCCAAAAGGACCGAAAGTTAGAAAAACTAATCTTAAATGCAATATAATACATTATATAGGTAGTAATAATGGAGAATACATATACTAGTAAATAATGTGACATTAAAAGATTAATTTTCAAACATGTCACAAAACATAATTAATTGTTAAAGTAATCATATAATATATCCTAAAATAAAATATTTTGAAATTCATCAACACAAAATACTCAACACTCTCCACTCAAATTTCTTGTAAGTTCTCACCCAAGGTAGGAAGTGATCCGTCACTTGAGATTATGTATTTTAGTCTTTGTTTTCGCTGACTCGTCCGGCATCTCCATCACTCCTCCCGTGGTTTACTAACAAACAATGCAACTAAATGACACAAAACTTAACATTCAAAACCTCACCGTTACTTGGAAATAATTGACTGTAACAAAATCACACAAATAACCAAACAAACCAAACATCACCGTAACAACTTATATGAAAATAGAGACGACGCGACTTTTAAGTTTATGAACCTATATGCATATTTCCACATATATATATATATATATATATATATATATATATATATGACATATGTATTTCCATATACGATGTAGCCAGTGTAGGATATTCACAGTAAAAAGTTTACACATATATATTTGTTGATTACGACTTATTATAATTTCGTGAAAGTTGTAATGTATATATATATATATATATATATATATATATATATATACACATGACATATGTATACGCATACAAATATATACATTACAACTTTCACGTATATTATATTTATATACATAGTTTGATTTCAAATCTATATGCACACACATATATATATATATATATATATATATATATATATATATATATATATATATATATATATATATATATAATGTGTTACATATGATGTAATATTTATGCATGCTCGTTATGCTGTGATTTGCAGCTCGTAGGCACCCCCAGAGCGTATATAATTGATCCAAGGAGTCATTTCAAGGGAGTTTGGAATTTTTAAAGGGAATCCGCTAAGTTGACAAGTGTTTTAACAAATTTAAAAAAGTTGAGTGTTGGTGATGTAGATTTTGAAGACAGGTTCAGAAAGTCCATATTTAGGCGTTTTATACAGGCGAATGAAATACATGAAAAATGGAAGTTCTGTGGGGTGATTTTCAGATATCTTGGATTCAACATGATATACCCCGACAAGCCCGATGAGCTAAATTTTAGGTTCGGTAAACCGGGGACAACATGCGTGTTTAGCAGGAGAGAGCTCGCCATGATATCTGGCTTACGGTTTGGCCATCTTGATCCGACTTTGGGTACGGGTACTTCTATGTGCTTTGGCCCCGGATGTTACCTTGAACAATATAAAAAACAAGCGATTACCATAAAAATTTTGGAGAGGGCATTTGAGCATCCTTTTGAGACGGTGCTCATACGTGAGATTGTATACCGTTAGCATTGGTGTATTTTATTTATGGATATCCATTAGGTTGGAATGACAGTCTTGGAATCCCGAAAGAAATATTCTTCGTCGTTGAAGATTTGAATATTGTAAATGAGTTTCCATGGGGGAGTACTTGTGGCGAATTACTTATGAAAAGATAGCAAACCTCATACGGATCGTTAAGCGCTTCAGTGTACAAAAGCGGGATCGAAACAAAGACAAGCCACCGTTGACGGGTGGGCACTGCGTTAGTATCTTGGGCTTATGAAATTTTCCCACGCTTTTCATGAAGAATTCCACCTTTTGTGTGCATATTGACAAAGAAAGCCATCCCGGATGTTGAGATGGAAATGCGTGGATAGTACACCGCACGGGCCCACCATAGAAACGAAAGTTATGCCGGAGGTAATATTAATGACATTCCATTTAATAAAATGCATTTAAGATTATGTCAATACCATGATTAACGATTCTTTTAAATGTCTTGATGTTGTGTGTGCAGGTCGATATGTTGGATGGTATGACAACCGACAACGCTGAAGTTGAATTTCTACGTGGGCTCGGTCTACTTGAAGAGAAAATTTCACATCCCCGACGCACGTTTCCACAACTGCCCCGACAACATCCCCCACAGGGATTCGAGCAAGCCGCGGCCGCTCCCGCTCGTGGCAAGTGTAAAACGGTTGAATCTTCTAGAATTGCCACGACTGCAGGCACTACTCAATCCAATGTTCCTCGTTAGACCATAACGATGCACCTTCCACTATTAGACATGAATCGACATCTCGGGGATGCAGCCTATGGGGTGATGATGACGATAATGGGGATGACGGTATTGACGGTGAAGGAGAAGATCATGATGATGTCCATATCCAGTCACCTGTGCAGCACCGTACTAATGTTGTTGATGGAGGGAACACTATTCGAGGAGACCCGGTAATTGATGCGATTGGTAAGATGATCGAAGAGGCAACCAAGATAATCCAAGAGGGAATCAATGCCGAATTCGCTATCATTAAAGCAAGAATCGACGCGCAGGACAAGGTGTTAAATAATCACAGCGTCATTCTGAATCAATTTTATCTTGCAGCTCGTAGTAGGCATGTATGATTTTATTGAGCTTTTTAAATACTTTTTCACAAGTATAATATTTGTTCATAAGAAAATACTTATTCGGTCGTTTGAATTATAGGGTCCAAACAGTGATGGGTCGGGGCCTTCTGATACCGTTGGCAATAACACAGGGACCGACGCTAGACAAAGCAGCTTGGGGTATAGGGCGGGCAGCCAGCCACAGTCTACTTTGACACTTCCCACACAATCAAACTGCAATAGCCGCCTATGCCTAATCAATCATCCACATCCCGTCAGAGGCCTGATCAATCCACAATCCAAGGGAGGAGTACTGAACATGGAGCGACAAACTTGACACAATCCACTACACCTGTGGCCGAGGCTGTTGGATTCACCGCACATGTGCCTATTCGTTTGGATCGTGAAGCTGCCTCCGACGATAGTTTACATAAGACTTGGAGCCCCGCCGATTATCTAGTCACAGAAGAAGAAGCCGCTCTTCAAGCGCAGAGCGTAGTCCTTACTGAAGGCCCATCAAATAATCTATCTAGCAGCAATCGGGTATCCATTGTCATTGTGCCGGATAACAGCAATCAAGTATCCACGCTCAGTCATATGATGGTCGCTGCAGACGATAGACGTAAGCATGCTGTTAACTTAAAAATGACCCTTCGTCTGAATACGAAGCCAACTGAATTCCGTAAGATGAAGAATACCTTTTGGATTACGGATGAAAATCAGCCGGATTTAAGTAGATACACACCCTTCCGTAGGGGTAACGACGAGCAATATAATGAACTGAGAAGGTGGCTGGCATCAAAATCAGGTGATACCCGGAAATTATTAAATGGGATTCGATCTGACGGAGACACTTTCGATTACCCTGTGGACCGGGACTTCTTCAACAACTTTATAGGTGCAGATAGTTATATTGCTTGCGAGGTAAACTCATTAAAAGTTGTTTTCTCATTTCTTTAACATATATTATGAATTTACAAATATCGCATTATGGTGACTGAGTAATAAACATTCCATTTGCAGCACATTGATGCATATGTGGGTCTATTAACTGCTCGTGTGGAGGCTTACCCGCAATGTTATCAGAAGTATGCGAGATTTTGATAATCCTCTTTTGCAAGGACTCTTGTGTTCGAATTAGATAAATTGGATGGTAATTTAGACGTGGACTGTCCATACCAGCTATCGTTAGAAGCTTCTGTATGGACCAAGAAAACAAATGCTTATACTATCCGGACGATTAACGATCATTTGGGTGCTTGTGGTCATGTCAATCGGTGAATGGACGATCGGTGTATCTGACGGCCCGATACGGACTAGATAACTCGCATATCATAGATCCAACCATAGAGAAATGGTCTCGATACATGAGGGTACTTTTATCGAGATCGTGATTACAAAAAATCACAATGGATGCTCGATCCAGATCAACCATCATTTCATAAAATGCTTTGCTCACCCAAAAAGAATGTCCACAGATGATGAAATGGTACATATAAAACCTTATTAAGGATTGTTAATTTCAACAATTCAATTTCAAAATTTATGGCTTTAATATGCAGGAAGCTATGTGGGATTTTCACGCTGAATATTATGGAGCTTTTAATCATCAATGTGGCGAGGATAGATGAGTTGAATGATCAAACCATAAATAGGTTCCGGAACAAAATGGCCGTAGATCTATTTACACGGCATATAGGAGTTTGATATCTATTATCTCAACTTATGGCGTTGTAATATTTATACTATATTTTTTAGTTTGTTTTTTAGATCGAAGCGGTGAAATGATAAGTAGTAGAAGCAAACATAGTTTAAAACTTAAAAAGAAAGAGAGTAATGATACATTGGCTTACATACGGGGCTTACAAACATAAAAATAAAGAGTAATAATACATTGAGATAACAATAAGATGACGCTTAAATAAACCAAGGGTGATCATTAAATATGATAGGTGGGGTTTGCCAAACAATGTCATCCGTGTTATTTTCCGGTACCCCAAAGCTTCTGGTCATAGCCATGATAAGACATGGGAAAAATATATAACCATCACCATGTCTCCCCCCCGCTATCCTGTTAACCATGTCCACGATGTATCTTTCCATATTAAATCGATGATATAAAACTGCGTATGCAAGGATGCACATATCCAAGTTCGGTTGAACGTGATGTATAGTATCGTGGACTCGATTCGCAAGAAACATAAGCATGACACGTACCCATTCGGCATTTAATCTAGCAGGAATATATTCAACCAAACCATCATTTGTCCTTTCGTTAGGACCCCAAAGATGAGTCCCACCAAATGCATCAGCCAGTTCATACATCAAATCCATCCCATTGTCGAGCACAATCCTATGATGATGTAGTTCATACATCAAATCCATCCTATTGTCCAGCACAATCCTAGGATGATGCCTGAAAAATTCTTCACCGTTTGGGACTTCTGGAATGCCATAGTAGCGGTTGATCCACCCTGCATCCAAACTGACGGAAATGCCTCGCATGCTTCACGGTGTGGCTTGCATACCTCCCCCAAAGTCTCTCACTCTGAACAATTGCATATTACTCACGAACGATAGACCGATTCATACTCACCGTTCCATCGGTGGTGTTTGCGAAACCAGACCATCCATTTTTGAGGAATCTGTTTCTCAAGCGTATAGGCAGACTATCCCACGATAACCTTGTTAGGAAATCACTAGTTTAACACAGCGGAATTTAAAATTTGATTTCCTTTTACTAGATCGTTCTTTGATTAATACAATAAACACGTTAAGTAGTTTGAAGGTTATACCTTGATGATCTATAAGATCGTCGCTTTGATCGTCAACGGAGAGTAGTATGCAGGTCGCAAAGCCGTCCCACGCGTCCGGCCTCTATTGCTAATCTACACGAACTCCTCGCCTAATCCTCCTTGGATTGCTATTGGAAAACTCCGGTTTCTAGACCGGCCTTTTTCCTCCTCACAAACTCACTATAGGTTGCTCTATTTTACATAAGAACTATGAGCTCTTGCAATTATGATGTACAAAAGAGCTTGACACCCACTTCCTTTATATAGGCAAAGTGGCGCCTTACATGATGTGTGGAGGAGAAGAAAACATTTTCCCAAAAAATAAGGAAAATCAATTAGATTGATTTATCTCTTTAATTATAATTAATTTTGCCAATATCTTATATCGAATATAATTATCTTATTACCATAAATCCATTTTTCTAAAATCAATTAATATCTTATATTAATATTATGGTAATCTCATTAATTAAAGTGCACAATCCAAATGTATCTTATACACAAGGAGGTGCCGCCCCATTAGTCAATAAATTGACTTCCGGAATATTCTTTAATTAATATAATTTGTATATAATTAATATCTTGTATTTTATTTATTCATAATAAATAAATACCACCATATTAATTTACCATTATAACCTTTATAGTCTAGAGATAAACTTTCCTTATTTGGTTATCAACTATAACCGCATTATAATCCGACTCAATGTTCATATGTGTGACCCGATAGGCTTCGAATATGTTGGTCGTGACATAAAAGTGCAATTTACCAAAATGCCCTTCATACTAACGATCACGGGATAGCATCTAGCAACAGTCCGTGACCCCCAATCATCGGAAGAGTCAAAAGCAATGACTACTACCTTTCATATGAAGCAGTTGCCGTGTAACTTACAATCCTATCGCTGTAATAATATCCATAGGATCGTATCTCGAGTGTCAATATATTAACGATCGTATCTTATAATCTGGATATCATGCTCTCTCAGAATAACATATTTTACTCCTACTTTGCAAAGATTCTCGAGAGCTAGACATTCCTTATAAGAAGGCCATTTCGGATATTCGATCATAATCATATGATACGCGATTCCCGGACGACCAATCATGTATACTCCGCATGCTTCAATATCATACCCAATCACTACCGCATGATCGCCCCGTGGCTAGGGGAAATCTCAATAGTGTCAAAGTATGACAATCCACACCGTGATGCCATGAAGACTCCGGTCTAAAGGATAATTACACAACCGCCACATAGTGTGACACTTAATGTAAGTGGGTCGATCTAACGTCATTCTCTAATACACGTCCACGTCATACCCAAGTGTCTCTACACTTTGATGAGCGAGATCTATCCCTACCTTCTATAAGATAGAAGACATCCAATACGTGTTAGTCGATTATTCTATCAATGTCCCATTTGACAGTACATAAGACTAGAGACATTTAAGTACCAAACTTGTTATAGGGATTAGAGATCTCATCAACTATAATCAATATCATGGTTTCTCTAGCACAGTTTGATACCAGGGACGTTACTATATATGTACAACAAATAATATGAAGATAAACAATATACAATAACATAAGTGCTTTTATTAATCATAATAAAGTTATTACATGAACTAAATAGACTATAAATGACCCGACCCGGTCAGATCCGGTCCAACCCGATTGGGTTTAGGACACCTTTCCAACAAACCTCATCTCTGCAACTACAACTCTACCAATCCAGTTTGTCTCGAAATAATGTCTATCCCCATCATAAGGGAACATAGTTAAGAGTGTCTGCTCGTCATAGGATGCATCTTCCCCCCTCTACCGTTATCAAACATAAGGAATGTGGGATCACGTCAAGAGGGAAACCATAATCCGAGTCAGACATTTCGTTGAAAGCAAATAAAAATATATATTAGTAGGGAGATTTTGAGTGAACAATTTGTTCGTTCTTGCATGAATATACGGGATGCCTTATAGTATATATATGGAGAATGGGGCGGGACTGAACATGGTGGTGAGTTATGACCGTAGGCAGGATACATGGGTACAGTGTCAAGTCTTGTCACCAGTCGTGCATGGGGTTTGGGGATTTTACGACGATAATATTGTCTTCAAATTGCCTCTTACGTCGATAATATTATCGTTAAATGAGATTCCATGCCTTGTGTGGTCGCTATCGGCGGGTCCCACACGTCAAGTGGTGGTGAGTTATGACCGTAGCCAGGATACATGGGTACAGTGTCAAGTCTTGTCACCAGTCGTGCATGGTGTCTTGGGATTTAATGACGATAATATTGTTGTCAAATGGCCTCTTAAGTCGATAATATTGTCGTTAAATGAGATTCCCTGCCTTGTGTGGTCGCTATAGGCGGGTCTCACACGTCAAGTGATGGTGATTTATGACCGTAGGCAGGACACATGGTACAGTGTCAAGTCTTATCACCAGTCGTGCATGGTGTTTAGGGTTTTTACGACGATAATATTATTGTCAAATGGCCTCTTACATTGATAATATTGTTGTTAATAGAGATTCCCTGCCTTGTGTGGTCGCTATCGGCGGATCCCACACGTCAAGTTGTGGTGATTTATGACCGTAGGCAGGACACATGGGTACAATGTCAAGTCTTATCACCGGTCGTGCATGGTGTCTAGGGATAATGCATGGGGTGAGAAGATAAGAGGTCTCCCCTATATATATGATGCATCCATCCCTATAGTCAAGCAAACAAGTCTTTCACATTGTTTCTCTATACAAACATATTTGTTTATTTCATTCCAACCAATGTCTGACGCGGATTCTGACCCGGATTCTCCCAATTGGTATGATAGCCACCTTGACCGCTGTGTTTGTCAATGAAGACGATGTAAATGTGTCATAGGACGAGCAGACACTCTTAACTCTGTTCCATGATCCAGCAGAAAGGTGAGAATTCAAGTTATGCTGGATGGCTAGAGCTGTAGTTGGAGAAAGGAGTCTTGTATGGGATTGTCTTGCCACCAGGTTTGCAAGAAAATTAGATCGAATTGGGTGGAATGGTTTTCCAAACAGCCCCGATGCTACCATGACCATGAATCGGTCTGTTGTTCGCGAGTTCTATTTGGTTTTCAGTAGAATGACCCTTTTTGGGCAGTTTGAAGCAACACACCCAACAGTACGAGGCGTTACCCTTCGGTTTCGATGTGGATTGGATCAACCGTTACTATGGCATCGAAGAAGTCCTAGTTGGTGAATGCTTTTTCGAACAGTGGAACCCTTGTTTAGGCCATGATGAATTGGTTTATAATATGGCTCATGCATTTGGCGGGACTCATCATTGTCCTTCTAACCAAAAATTTGCAGGTGGTTTATATAAAAATATTCCTGGTGTATTTGCTGCCAAGTGGGTACGTGTCTTGCTTGAATTTCTTGCGAATCGCGTTCACGGTACCATACATCACCTCAACAAAGTTTTGATTTGTACGTTCTTGCTTACGCAGTTCTCACTAAGCGAGTTAACATGGGAAGATACGTTATTGGTAGGATGAAACAAATATCCATGATATGACACGGTGATGGATATATATATTACCCATTTCTTATCACGGATGCGTGTAGACGATTTGGGGTCCCGGAGTACGACACGGATGACTAAGCTTGCCAATCTGACCCCAAATATGTATCTTCCCACGTGGGAATATATTCAACCAAACTATCATTTGTCCTTTCGTTAGGACCCCAAAGATGAGTCCCATCAAATGCATCAGCCAGTTCATACATCAAATCCATCCCATTGTCGAGCACAATCCTATGATGATGCAGTTCATACATCAAATCCATCCTAAGGTCTATGCCGAGTTCTTTGTTCACCGTAACTTGGACATTCTTTGCTATAAATTTACTGCCCAGTTTAATACGGTCATTCGGCACTAAACGGCCTATAGCAGAAGGTGTGGCTTGGCGTGGTGATTACTTATGTTGTCCATCCACATGTATGTTTTTCTTATGTTGGGTTATCTTGAAATACTCGGTCCCCAAACTCTCAGCCTTTTTATCATTAATTTTCCATTCGCATGTATTCGATAGCTTACATTGCAAATACAGTCTATCCTTATCAGACCTATTGAGCTTGAACTGATACCTATTCTTCAATGCATGATATTTTATTTCATCATACAGTTGATCTTTATTTTTGAACAACTTTTCAACATGGAAACCATCTGCCTTCAACGCTAATCGTCCCTGTGCTAGGCCACAACGATATTTCCATTGGCAGAAGAGTGTCTCCAAAATCACCTAAATCACTCCCTCCATGACGACTACTACTGCCGCTTGCATATTTGTGTCGAGATTCAACATGGTGTGTCACATTTGTTAAACCACCTACGCCAAAACTTTCTTGAACTGGAAAAGTTGGAACTCTAAAGTTTGTTGTATGTCGCAAGTTATGACTTGTGTTCGCAATTTCTTGTCCACTACGTAATCGGCATTTACTCATATCAACTTGTATTGTCGGGCTGCTTACGATGTCATTAAAAGGTTGACTTGAACTACCAACTAGTAGTTTAGTGAATGATGTATTCGGTGATTCACCGAGTCATGATCGAGATGAGTATGGTGAATCGGAAACCCGTAATCTTGCATATGACCCGATCGATCAATTTCATTGTCAAGAGGATAAATTTCAAAGACCCTTGCTTGTTCAAGTTGAGCACAACGAACGAGATTGTCATCGTTACTGGGAAATTCTTCATTGTTTTTTTCTTCCTTTAAATCAATAATGGTCTCATTTAAATCAATCATGTTCTCATTCGTGTTTCTCTGAGGTTCACAACTAACCACTTTTTTAACGTCAACACATAGTCTCACGGAATTTGTCTTAGATGTTCACAAATGTAACCATACCATGAGTCATCGTCAGAAATGACAACTGGAGGCGTTTGGTGTGGTCCAACGGTAGTGTACAAGGCTGTAATTTTGAGCTTGTAACCAAGAGGATCAAAACTCTCTTGTAAATTTTATCCAACATTTAGTCAAATGTAATATTTACATTCACATAAGTGATATAAGCGGTTCCATCCGAATAAGACCATTCTTTACCTGATCTATGTTTCCATTTCCGGTTGAAAGTAAATGAAATACCCGAGATGTTGTTATCTCGAGATAAAAATCAACAATCACTCACGTCGATATCTATAAGTAATTTGAAACCTTCAAGTATGTCCGTGTGTATATATATAATATAAATATATATAAACATGACATATATTATATATATATACACACGGACAAAACCTCATGTTTATATATGTATAATAATTAAGTAAAAACTTTCATTAAAAGAGAGACGACATGAAACAATCAAACACACATAAAATCATTAATAGTAAGTATCTTGTCGCTCTATTTTTCATATAAGTTGTTGCGATTTATTACAATATATATATATATATATATATATATATATATATATATATATATATATATATATATATATATATATGTATGTGTGTGTGTGTGTGTGTGTGTGTGTGTGTGTGTGTTGCTAGAACTTAAAATGGTAAGATTAAAAATTAGTATACTCATTCATCATATAAGTTGTTACGGTGATGTTTGGTTTTGTTTGGTTATTTGTGTGATTTTGTTACAGTCAATTATTTCCAAGTAACGGTGAGATTTTGAATGTTAAGTTTTGTGTCATTTTGTCGCATTGTTTGTTAGTAAACCACGGGAGGAGTGATGGAGATGCCGGACGAGTCCGGCGAAACAGCACTAAAATACATAATCTACAGGGATCCTCACTTCCATTTGAGGCTTTACCAAGCTCTTGAGAGGAGAGATGAATAGAAGAACCTACAAATCCTCTACGAGCTATCTATAAGACCTCATTTCTTGCGAGGCATGAGGAAGGCCATAACGGTGAGAAGGAAATAGTGGAATCGAAAGCAGCTGAACTACAAGAACCTCGCTTTTCGGGAGGAGGCTTTCACCATAATGCTGAACGGAAATCGTCGATGTTATTGTCGTTATTCGTTCTTTTTTGTGATATGTGTTATGTGTTATGTGTTATTTATCATCGTCGTATTCGTTAGGTTGCATCGTCAGCAATATTGGGCATATATATACATATAATAAGATAAGGCAATTATATTATAAATAAAGGCTAACAAAATTATTATATTAATTATTACATTACACATAATACAATCTGAACCTATTAATTATTAAACAACGCTGTAATATGGCGTTACATGAATAATATTGGCGTTAAACATCTGTAACGACAATAATATTTTCGTAAAACTCTCTCTAACGACAATAATATTGGCGTAACAAGCTGTTTAACGCCAATATTAATGTCGTTAAAACGAGTTTTACGCCAATAACATGGACCCTATCAACAACTCACCAAAATATTGACATAAAATCAGCGTTCCAAGCATATTCATCAGCGTTCTAAGCATATTGACATTCTATCATACTAAAAATGAAAACTATACACATTACATGATATGAAGTTATTGCAAAACAAAAATACTTACCCATGTCAAGCTTTGTTCATGAATCAACTCCTTTGTTTGATGAACGAAGATGATGTGCAAGATTACAACCAGTTTTTGTTTTGAATTAAATGTATGATTTTTAATTTTTTTTAGAAGAGTGTATGAATTTTCAAAGTTAAGATTTTTGTGGTGATTGAAATGGATGAAAATAATAGAGGGAACTACAATAATAGCATTGTTTAAACCGTTATTGACGTAACGAGGCTTGTTTAACGCCAATAATATATTGGCGTTAAATACTTAACGACAATATTATTGGCGTTAAACAAGTCTCGTTACGCCAATAATCGCCTATTGTCTAAATGGGTGGTTTAACGACAATATTATTAATCGTTAAAAGTGAGTCAAACGACAATATTTTCTTATACCTAAAAGCGCATTTGGCAAGAAAGTAAACTTTCTTTACAAATAGGAGAAGTAACAACACACGATTTTCCAATTTCCTAATTGAATATGATAAAGATAATTGAAGTAATAATTAGAAAATTAAAATGTTTTTTAAATTTGTGTAGATAAAGAAATGATTGATGAGAGAAATTGAAATAAAGTAGTATAATGAATAAAATAATGGTAAAAAAATAATAAAGTAAATAAAGTGAGATGATGAGGGATAGTTTGATATTTTTTTATTTGTAGTTATAGAAATAATTGATGAGAGAAATTGTAAGAAATGATTGATGAAGTGATATAAAATAAAGGGGGAATGACACCAACATTTCATCAATTAAGAAGAATGACAACCTTTTGAAATTTTTGCATAAAGGACAAAACTATCTTACTTTATTTTTTTAAATTTTATGATGCATTTTTTTCCAAAAAAAAAAAAAAACACATTTTCTCTCTTATGAATTTTTTTTAAACACTCATATCTCTCAATTTAGAACTCCAAATTTAAAAATTCTTTCACCAAATTTTATTTTTTCATGTTATTTATTTTGAGACCACATTCAACATATTCCGACATGATTTCAGAAAATCCGCTGTCGAAATTCACTATTGTTCGAAATTCACTATCGATATTCATTGATTTTCGGGATTCACTGGGGAGATTCATTGAGTGAATTTCGACAGTGAATCTCAGGAAAATCGATTTAATTATATCGAACCAAGTCTCAAAACGAAAAACATAAAATAAAAAAAAAATTCAGTAATTTTTTTTTATCGCGTTTGAAGATCTAGATCAAAAGATATGAATGTTTGAAAATCGGGAGAAAAAGAAGAAAAAAAATTAAACGCAGCAACAATTCCAGGCGCGTCAGCAATTTTTAATTTTTAATTTTTTTTGTTGTCATTTAGGCTATAGAAATTATAAAAGTTGTCCTTCTTCCTATATATGTGGTTGTCCTGTTATTTAAAAATATTCCAAACTGTGTCCTTATCCCTAATTTTCCATATAAAATAAACTCAAACCCAAACCAGCCCAAAACAAACGGAGGCATGATGTCTAATGCATCATGGAAGTATCATAAATGAAATCTAGCATAAAAATAAATAAAAATTGTTGGATGAATATAAATTGAGATGAGCAAAACGTTACTTAATAAATGATGTTTTGATATTGCCATATGTTGACAAAACGAAAAACATTAGAATCCTTTATTAATATGTTTGTTTTTAAGAATTAAAAAATGTTACATTATTTTTCTAAAAGTTGCACTTTTTCAATTTTTCTTGCTTAAAAGTTGTACAATTCATTCTCGAATGTTAAATTTTCTGTAGTAGGACCCAACTGAAAAGAAAAGAATATTAAACTATTAAAAGAAAAAATTCAAGGAGATGGATAAATGTCAAAATAATAGATATGATTACTATTGATAATGTTTAGTTTAAAATAAAATTTGATAGTTTGTGTAACGTCCGTTAGAACCTAAAGTCATCATCCTCAGGAAAGGAGCGTTCGAGCGCGTATAAAATAAAAATAAATTCATTTCATAATACAGTTCTCTCTTAAGTCGTATAAAAAAAGCAATGACGAAGCAAAAGACCCTGGTATAAAAATTTCCAATCATCCAAGAATAAAACAACATCTAAAGGTGGAAATGTAACTTATTACATTCAAGGAAAAATACGATATCCAAAAGAAAAGTAACTTGATCTTCAAGTGCCGAAAGACCAAAAGTGCAATCCAACGGTATTAAGAAAAGTCTAATAGATGAATAACAAAATAAATAATGTAAAGTCTTCAATGAGGCGTTTTCAAATGTCATCCTCGAACTCCTCCTAAGTAAACGTTATCGACTGCTTAGTCTTCTCATTCCCAAACACATAGAAAACATCCATTTGAGGTAAGTACAACGTACTTAATAAGAAAGAGAAGCTATTATCACAATTATAGTTCTTAAAGAAAAGATAACTTAGAAGTTTAGTTGTTTAAGTGTGACCGACTCAATCTAGGGTTCATCTCATGTCCATCAACATGAATTGACTAAACGTTACTACTTAACTTATCTATGTTACAACCGCACTCAAGGGCACTACGCGTATCCACTTTTGGGACACTCTTGGCAACATATTAGTGGATCACACCAATATCCACGGAGGCTAGAATATGTAGGCTCCGATAGTACGCACACCTCAGTAGAGTCCTTCCGTACTTAGGGTTTTTTGACCAACGGGGTTCTTCCACCTTCAGAGGTAGCACACACATCGCGATATAGACTGGTGTCTATCCAAGAGAGACATGTTGTTTAATCTTTTACTAGTCAAGTACGTGTTTTATTACAATGATTAACTAACCACCTAAGTGTTTTCAATTAATCTCCCTCACAAATACTACTCTCTCCCCTGACCACTGAAGACACGGACAAGGCTGCAATTTACAGACATTGATGAATGCTAATTCATCAAAGCACAAACCCTATCATACTCTTCCAATGGATCCGAACTTCAACTCCCTTTAAGAGTACATTCGGTGTTTTAATCGAGCGAATCGAAGCTCAATTCAGGCTTGCTTAGGTTAACCAATGATATCATATCATAAATAAGGGTTTAAAACAGTAATAACATGATTATAAAACCCGAAACCAAACTAGAATGATAAAACCGTAAAACAAGGTAAAAGCAGGCCAGGCGCCGTTTGAAACCTATGGGCGCCCGTCCGTAATCGAGGCGCCCGTCCACTAAACCCCAAACACTCGCCGCGCCAAAAGCGGCTACATCATCGAATCAAAATCTCACCTCGGATGCCCGTCGCTTTATGCAAATGCCCGTCTGAGCTCTTGGGTTGCGAGACGCCCGTCCGCTGGTTTTTCCCAAAGCGCTAAAATCTTGGCACTCGATTTACGAATCGTTTCTAACTTAATTAACCTCGTTTTCAACACGATGAAAAGCGAAAAACATATCTAATCATCCCAAGATTACCTAGGATCCTTGATCAACGAAAAACACATCTTTTACTAGCATCTACACGTCTCAAAAACATAATCTAAACTTTACGAATCATAATCGAGATCATAGGAAGAGTTTCTTACCTAATTGCGACCAAAAGCGGTTCGAACGACCTTGCAAAGCTGCAACAACTCCCAAAATCGATATCCAAACAATGTGCTCCTACAGCGGTTCCAATTCTCTACTCGATCTGCAAAGCGGTCAAGCTTTGCTTGAGTGCGAAAAACTCACCAAGCCCTAATTCTTCCTCTTGATTGCGCAGAGAAGGAGCGTCTGCAGACTAATTTTACGATTTTGTGTTTAGGTTATGAGATTATTGTGTGCAAATTTCCTTAAATGCCAATTTCCCATAAATCCTTTTTCCTTAATTGTCCTTTAATTACCAAAATCAGAATAATCCCTTAATTATATATACATATAACTCGAATATATATATATATATATATATATATACTCAATTAAATACTTAACTCCCATGAAGAAAAAGAAATAATAATATTCGTTTTTCATGAAATAATACGTCTGCTTTTTCCCAAAATCGGAATATTACAGTTTGATTTAAATTTAGGATTAGGGTAATATAAGATTTTATCATTATTTTTATTTAGTTTGAATTTACTTTTTATCTCATTTTCTCTCTCATATAAAGGAGATAGTAGTGTAACAAATCAATCAATTAATAAAACACCACTCAGGTTTAATTTACGTTTCCATAGCGCGTTCGATTTTCTTTTATGATATCGAGTCAAGATGAGGTTCAAATCGCTAATGATGATGAACCTTCGCCGATCCTTTTTCCATTGGCAAACAATATATTTATCAGTCATTGCCGCACCTGCATCATCATGCCGCATAACAACAGTGTCCACAAAACACAAAACATCTTTAATCCTCAGTCCTTCACCCGAAAACCATTTTCTTAATTATCTACTACCTCCGCCCAAAAGTGTCATGCGGAAAAATGAATTGTCATATAAAAAGTGTCGATTTAAATTTCCAATACATCATTAAATACATTTTTCCAATCATACCCTATATTTTAACATTTAATTTTCCATAATCTTTTAATATTCCAAAACAAGCGTTTATGATTAGTTAAGGATATATTTATTTATTCATTATTAAAATACAACAAATTAATTATTTCTTTGTCTCAGTATCCAACAAAATGGGCGTTTTTGTGGGACGGAGAATATCTATATTCCACTTCCTTTCACTCATCACCCGGAAAAAAAGAAGGAAATTTTTTTTTACCGTAACATCCATACATTATTGCATGATGTCCTTAATGCAAATCTAAGCACACAATAAACCAATTTTTCTCTCAACTTGTTCACCCCAACCAATTCATTCTGTGTCTCTCATTCCTTTCGAGTCTACATTTATATATAATTCTAAAAATTTATAATTTAAAAAAAATTATAAAAAAAAAAAAAAAAACAAAACTGTGACATGTAGCAGCTTGTCTATTCTTTTGACATCATTCTACATCTATTTCTTATGTGTGATTAAAGAATGCAGATCCATGTTTGCAGTCACAATTGAGGCAACAATGTCAAAGGTCCAAAAACTATTCTTGTGCAGACCAGGACAGACGGCCTTGCTGCCTTGCAGGCAGACCAGCGGCGGCATACGCACTTTAAAATATAGGGACAAACAATAGCAGGGGGGACGCGTGAGTATATATATATATATATATATATATATATATATATATATATATATATATATATATATATATATATATATATAAATACAAAAATACAAAAATACAAAAAAATATTAAAAAATATAAATAGCCGTGTAATCGGACGCGTGTCCCCGTGTCGGGGCGTGTCGCTCCGTGTCCTTGCCGTGTCCCTGGCGTGTCGCGGGCGTGTCACTGGCGTGTCGGTTTTAAAATTTAATTTAACATTATTTTAAATCAACCGACACGTGTCCGACTGCCGTGTCGGCGTGTCGGACGCGTGTCGTCGTCGGGCGCGTGTCGGATCTGGCGCCGACGCGTTACCCATATTGGAGTGTCGGTGCAACATAGTCCAAAAACAAAACAAGACCCCGGAAGAGCCGGAAATTTAGTTACGTGCGCCGAGGAGTCAACCAAAATCATAACTATGGACTTTGGAAGAGCTGAAAGAGCCGCCGGAGTGGAGATGCCCTCCAACACACAACTAATGGACTCTGAAGAAAACCTCCGGAGTGGTGATGCCCTCCACAAATACCACAACTATGGACTCCGGAAGACCCGCCGGAGTGGAGATGCCCTCCGAAACATCAATACTATGGACTTCGGAAGAACAACCGGAGTGAAGATGCCCTCCAAAACATCACAACTATTATGGACTCGGAAGGCAAATGTAGGAGTGGAGATCGCTTTCAAAATATCATAACTATGAGCATCGGAAGATCAGTAGGAGTAGAGATGCATCCAAAATATCTGAAAATAAACTCGGCGTTCAAACCCTACCGTTTGAGGAAGGGTAATAAAAGAAAAAATTAAAAGAGATGGATAAATGTCAAAATAATAGATATGATATGATTAGTATTGATAATGTTTAGTAACAAGGCAACTTTTATGAATTATTAATATAGATACGTACATGATTGTGGAAGCCATGCAACTTAAACAGATAAAACGTGAGAATAAGAAGTTTTTTGTTTGTTTCTTTTAAGTAGTGAAGTATATTGAATCAAATCAAATGCCCTACTACAGTACTACTCACATCCAACTGGGACCACGGGCCGATTTAACGTGGGGCAAGGGGCATATGTCCCCTCAATTATGTTTTAAAATTACCAAAATACCCCTCTCATTATTGATAGTAAATTAAAAAGTGATAGTAAGTAATATGTTTATGACTATCGATCAATGTTAACTGGAGTTCAAATGGTCACACATGCATTCTGAATATCCTTAGGGTTTTTTTTTTACGTTTACGAATAGCATGTGATTTTTATTTTTGCAATTTTGTGAATTTTTCCTTAGATTTTTGTGGCATTTTGTGTATTTTTTCCTCTTAACACATTAAATCGACAATTGTGCCCCTCCTAAGAAAAATTTCTGCCTCCACCCCTGACTGGAACTATACATATAATTTAGATAAGTAAAACTGCTGAACTTTATAGGTGGAGCTGAATATTACCATGTTTGGAGCTACTTTCTTTTAGGGGATAACTCTCTCTCGGAACACGAAAAATAAACCACTAATAGCATATATAAATAAAAAAGCGATAAGCTGATTTACATAATAAAAGATATATAAATTTATGATCAATAGAGGATGTGTTTTTGGTTTGTTGGATTTTAGTTTTTTAATTTAAAATGTGTGGTTCAGACCATTTTACTTTTCTTCCATGTAGACAAAGTAAGCTATACGTATCATTCTCGTTGATGTAATTCTTTTAGATCATAAAATTCCAAAAGTTGCATAATCTTTATTTTCATACTATAGTAATTTGTTATCTAAATTTGGATATAAATTTTATGTTCCAATGCATTGAGAAGATTGAAAGAAACTTTTTAGGCTTTGGAAATCTCTTTGCATTTTTAAGCATATTAGGGGTATGGGCTTTAAGAGGCTTTGGGGTGTGTGTGACTTGGGCCTTTTGATTTTTCTTTTGAACAACATGATTTGGGCCTTACTTTCCAAGTTTGGGTGGCGGTGATAAAGAATATCAATCGTCTGATTAAATTTCTTGAAAGTGCGTTATGGTTCGACTTGATATTCATTTCTGAACAACACCGAGGTTCTCATGTACGGAGCATTCTTTTGACAAGAAGCTTTTCTGTGCAAGCCTTTACGGACACTCTAATTCTGGTCGTTGGGTATGGAAGCTTAAGGTTTTCTCCACGCATATCTACATATGATTTCTCCAAGAGTCGTATTCAGAGGATGCTGCATATATGCACCGAGTCCGGCCACATCCTAGAGAGGTAGGAAGGCTCGACCGCTCGACCAGGTGGGCTTGAAGCAAAATCTTTTTCATGACACAAGAGTGGGGTATGGAGTTCTGGCACTTTTCGTTGCTATTTTTGTTGTGCCTCAAATATTTTCGAGCCAACTTGTATGTTGTTGATTTTATCTGTCTTCCTCACCCTCCATCTAGAAATTTTTTATTACTCATTCTATTTGAAGTGAAGTGACGTATAATTTAAATGAACCATGTACACACTTTATATGCAGATTAAAAATCGATGTGACCAGCAAATAGTGATACTCATTGTATGCACATCAGCACGTGACTAGGAATAAATTAGATCAAAACAAAATAATAATGATGCATAGTTGACTTTTGGCTATTATTCCAAGAGCCATCTAGTTTGAATATATACAAAACTTATCTTCTACCAATAACTTTCTACAAGTGGTTTATATTGACCAAAAAAAAAAAACAGTGGATCTAAATCTAAAGATGTTTTCATACAACTTTCTCATACAATGAAAGTTGTTCACATAATTATCCTACTAAAAACTTAAAAAAAGATAAGAAAAGCCGTTCTTGTTCTTATTTTGCTAGTATATTTAACAAAATTTGAACCTCATGGATCAAAAAACATTACCAAAGCTTCCTATGATCAATTTCACCAACCAAAACTTAAAGCCAAACACAAGGAGTTGGTTTTCTGCCTGCAAAGATGTCCAAAATGCCCTTGATGAATATGGCACTTTTATAGCTGTGTATGATGATGATATTTCATTGCTGCAGGTTATAAGGGCTAAGATTAAGAAAATGATGGGGGAGTTGTTTGATTTATCTATGCAAATTAAAGTGCAGAATACTTCGGATCATCCGTTTTGCGGTTATACCGGACAAATCCCAGAAATCCCTTTGTTTGAAGGCTTGGGAATCGAGGATGCAACAAGCTTGAAGAAAATTGAGAGCTTTTGTAAGGTCATGTGGGCTGATGATGGATATAACAAATTCAGGTAATGAAGGTTTGATATATATATTTTTTTTTTTCAATAGGAGAATGAAAGGTTTGATCTTCTTTTGGCTTTTTCGCATACTGCATCATTATTCTGACATAATAAATGTCATAACATATATATATGATGTGTTATTGAGACCTTTCTTGATATGTCGTTTATTTAAGAAGGGACCGATTGCTATATCATCAGCTCTCAGGGGCATAAGCTCAGTGGTATCACGACACATGTGGTGTAGTGATCGACAATATTATTTTGTTTCAGGTGAGACGTTAGAGTTCGATACACCTATATCGATCGATCTACTTATCTAAGAAAAAAGAATGTATAGACAACCTTCCCAAACCGTACCATTAGTCTTAACCCTCGATTTATATCCTCCACGAAACTGTAGAGACATCGCAGTTGAGACTCTATGGGTTGAGGCTCAAATATTTATTTTTTATAATGAGTGGATCTCACATATCTTTGTTGTATTAGTTGTATTAGTTGAGTCAGAATGATTATACCATTTTTATGACCATTTTCGGTGTGCCGCTAAGAGTACTTGTTGTAGATACCGTAAATGCTCGTAAATGAGGATATTCGCACGTTGTGAATGTACTACCCAAAAATTTCTCATCAAAGCAATTCTTATGTAGTTATATATCCAATATTTTTGATTTATTTGCTCTCTCTCACCATTTTTATGATGTGTGTCACATTCTACATGAACTTATGCAGTGAAATCATCCAAGAATATACAAAATTGGTGGTAGAATTAGAACAGAAAGTGAGCAAGATGGTCTTTGAAAGCTATGGCATTGATGATGGAAAGCTTATAAATAATCATATATCTTCAAAAATGTATATGTTGAGATTCAACAGATACAATGTACCTGAACCTCATGAGACAAAATTGGGTGCACATATCCATACAGACAAGAGCTTCATTACAATACTTGATCAAATTAATGAAGTCAATGCTTTGGAAGTCAAACTTAAGGATGGTCAATGGATAAACGTTGACTTCTTGCCTTCATCTTTTGTTGTTATGGCTGGAGAGGGAATGCTGGTAGGTTTTTCTTCACTCTCCTTTGCAATCAACAGTAAAACGCACGTGAGCCGTCGTTAACGAGTCGAGCCGAATCGAATCGATATATGTTGTTTGAATTCGAGCTTGTTTAGTTTATGACGCTGGGACAAAACCAGGAATTGGTGGTCGGGTGGGCTAATGGACTATATTTGTATAGTCGGGTGGTCTGAATTAATACAACTAATTAACTGTGTTGGACTGAATTATATTACGTTTTTCATTACCGAAAATAAAAACCGGGTGAACGCATATTTAATTATGATCGTTCGTTTACTAAACGAATGAAAGTCTTGTTCAAATTCGGCTCGTTTAAATATCAACTAGTTAGGTAACTTTCGAGCTGGGCTTGAGCTTGTTAACGTATTTTTGTCTTCTAAGTCGAGTTAGGCTCACATGTAATATACAATTTACCCTTTGAATATTAGGCATGGAGCAATGGCAGGGTGCAACCAGTTATTCATAGAGTGAAAATGAATGGGAATGAAAAGAGGTTTTCAATGGGGCTATTCTCTTACCAAAAAGGAATATTGGAAATACCACAAGTATTAATTGATGAAGATCATCCACAATGTTATAAGCCTTTTGATCATCTTGGCTTACTTACTTTCTATGCCGATCAACAAAACAAAATCTGGAAGAATTCCGAGTCTACGATTAAGGACTATTGCGGTGTTTGATGATTCTGTACACGACACGTCACACGTCACACGTCACGTGTAGATCGATCAGTTATGTAACGAGGCACAACTTTCATGCCTAGTAGATACAATGGATATCGTATCAAATGTAATTAAAGTGTGACATGTTGTTATCAATTAATGGTTTTAAATGGTTATTGTTGTATAAGTGACGTCCCCTTACAATTTACACCTTGTCCTTGCTCTAGCTATGTATATCATGCTTTTAACATACATCACTGTTAAGAATCAAAACGAACTAAAACTAGAAGAATTTCTGGAAATAAGAAACATGAATGAAGAAGATGAAGATCTTCATAATTCCAAAATACAAAATGACGGGAAACTTGAGGAATGGGAATTTCGCATAATTTGCAGTTGGATATTACAATTGAACAATCTAATTAACTATTGGAACAACTAAATCCAGCTTATATAGAGTTTAGAGCTGAAATTCGGTTGTAACTAACTTGTGCAAGTTGTAACTTCACCTCCAACACTTGAGTGTTTGATAAAATGTCTAAGTGAGCACAAATTCATCTCCTCCTAGATATTAATACTTCAACAATCACGCATTCAAAGATATATTTTTGCACGATAAAAATAAATATATTAAAAGCAAGAAGAATCTTGAAACATGACAATGAAAATGAAGAAGAGATTCATACCACAACAAAGCTCTCAAACATGAGCACTACGGCGTAAACATAAAACCAACACAAACTAAACCGACAACGACATATGCTATGCATATATATGTACCACATTCCATTATCGGGTATAACACAATATGTTCCTCGGGCTGACAATGAGCAAAACCCATAGATTCATGGTCAAAATTTCCCCTATCTTCTCGATTTGCCTAACATTACGGAGGCGGTTACATCATTCGTGATGAAGATGGTGCGTCTCATTTGAGTGCTGTGAAACGATTTCTATGGCACAACTATCAGCATTACTGCAGAGACAAAGGCCCTTCTATCTGGCATCTCTTAATGTGTTACTCACGGAATGCTGCCTCTTGTCATTGAATGCGACTCGCTGATTTTGGTAAACATCCTTAACCGACACTATAGCATACCATGACGTATTGAAGATGATATTGAAGCTATCTACACGCTTCTTCAACAACATGGACTCTCTGTTACTCACGTTTTTCACGAAACCAACTCAGCAGCTGACTTCCTTGCCCGGCATGCCTCCTAGCCTTCACATAGGAATCTTTTTTACCAAACTACTCAGTTACCATTACAATTCCGTCTTATTCTTCATTCTGATCAACATGAGATACCGAACATACGCTTGGCGAGATAATACTCTCTCACAGATAGACGCTCCCTACACTTTATTGTGGAAGGGTGCAAACCAGGTTGTGACGTTTATTTTTTTCCTTGTCTTTGGTCCCATTCTCATAAAGGATTATACCCACACTACTCTTTCCATAGGAACTCATGGCTCAGTTACGATCGTGTGGATGACTCTTCTCATCATGCGTTTTGATATGGCTCATATCCCCGGATGCACCATTCATCATGTTGAGGCGCAAAGCGAGTTGTGAGTTTCTTATGCCTCTACCCTTTATTTTAACTATATGGATAGACCACTTTCCTACGATTATATATGCGAGATTCTATAACAGCGTCAACGGTGTATGGTTTAATCACCTCAAAAAAGCTGTTGTGGCTCAAATGCAGGTGCAATTTATTGGGCGAGACCTCTAAACATAACTTGAATGGAGTAAACCATGGCGAATGTTCTAGTCACATTGATGGATCGAAGATCATTTTCTACCATGTGAGGCGGAACCCACTTGTTTTTAGTTTGTAAATTTCGTTTTGGGAGACTTTATTTTTAGAAATGTAGGTCTTTGCACTTCCACTGGTTTTACCACTCATTAGGTTTTAGAGGCATAGCTATGTTTTTGCCTACGTCTTTGGTATAATGGGAAGCCGGCGATACTGAACATTATCTGAAACATTCTTTTTTCTCTTAATAATAAGAAAAGGTTACGACAAAAAAAAAAAAAAAAACATTCAAAATCAAAGATTTTTTTGGTTGAAAACCGGATATTTTACTAAACAAAACTTAAAGCTGTACAAAATATACATCTCACCAAAAATACATATCAAATGAGAGCTACTAAAATATATATAAAAAAAAAAAGCTAGAAGTGTTATAGCCAAGCTTTCTTACTACGAGTTCATGAGCTTTCTGAATTGCACTGAAATGAAGACCATCTTGAGGGTCGCTACCATGCACTTCTTGATTACTACCAATGCCATATACTTTGAATGAGTTCACGGTAGATGAACCTCAAAATTCAAAATCAAAGATTTGTCAACATAAAAATCATTTTCCATGGTTTTAATATTACCCCTAAAGATTTTTCTTATGCTTTGCGTCGAAAAGGTCCCACATTTAGCTGATGTTAAATAAATAGCACTTACAACCGAAAACCTCGGGCCGCAACAATATTTTTCCCACCGAGCGAATCATGTGCAACCTCACTTCCTTAGCCATTACCCATAACCATATTACGGGCCCAACACCTAAAGCCTCATCCCTTGGCCCATCCAGAATAAAACAAGGACAATTAAAAGACACCACACTTTTACCTCAGGCACCACGTTCACATGTAAAAATTTGCATTTAAATGTGGTGTCGAAATAATTACGTGGTGCGCTTAGAATTGCTTAAACTAATTGTACTCGAGATAAAATAAACAAGCCCACTTAACTCAAATTTAATAATCGGCCCGATGATTATACCTACCACGATTCAAATACAAAGGACTTGAAGAAATACGAGATTAAGGCGATTAAATGCGTTATTTAGAATAATCCTCACGACACAAGAACTTCGACCATGCATAACGAGCGACACGACAAGGTTTTACAACGTAATGATGACTTAAATTTATACTCTCGAGGTTTGGTATGGAAACATGTTGGTCGACAATTTATGATGCATCTGCTGAAAATTGGTGTTGATTGGAAGCGAGATCGGCGAGGTTGATCAACTTTCTTGATGGAAAGTCACGAAGACAAGTCTGCGATGCTCGTGAGACTTGTAGAATTCGTCTCTTTGCATGTTTGTTCGGGTTATACAGGGTATTTGGTCATTTCTTGGGTTGGTTGTTTTAGTCGGTTAGGTTGGATTCCCAAGGCTATAAATACCGTCTGTATTAATTGTAACTTGATGTAACTTTACGGTGATAATAAAATATCCTCGTTTGTCAGTGGAGTAATTCGACCGTTGCGGAAACCACGTTAAATCTGTGTTCTTCTTGTTTACGTGTTTGTTTGCTTGTTTATCTTTATCTTTACTCACAATCACAATCATTTCTTGATCAATCCGTCATAACAAAAGCGGTATCAGGCGTCGGGTTCATCAAAAAATACATTTATCTGTTTTAAGCAAGGTAGATTGGCACCAAAGTCATAATTGACGCTAGGATTTGGGATCTACACAAGCTTTTACGGTGAGAAAGATGTCTACTTTAAATGTTAAGATTGACAAGTTTACGAGGAAGGAATAGTTTTAGTGCATGGCGGATCAAGATGTGTGCTTTGTTGAAGCTTGATAGGGATTATAGGGTCCGCTTGTCAAATCAACGAAGGAAGTCTTCTTTGAGAGAGCTAGTCACGAAGGAAAAGCATATTCAACAATTATGTTGTGCTTGTCGGATGATATTATCACGAGAGGTTGTTGAGGAGGACAACTTTCTTTGAGAAATTGTTGTCCAAACTTGAGAGTGCATATATGACTAAGTCCACAACCAACAAGTTGAAGCAGTCATGCATTTAGTATAAGGATGAATGAGAAATTACTCGGTGATGGATCATCTAGATCATTTGAACACAATATTGCTTGATTTAAGGAATATTGATGTGAAGATTGAAGATGAGGATCTTTGCATTAGTTACTTGTATCATTGCTGCATCATATGAGAACTTTTGCGATCCTTTATTGTTGGGAAGGACTCGGTATCGTTGGAGGATGTAAGGTCATCACTCCATGCTCGAGAGTTACGCCATAAGGCATCTGGATGCAGGGACGGATAGTCGATCTCTTTGGGTTGGTGGCGGTGGAGTCGGCGAGGGGCGATGAAGTGCGGAAAGAAGAAATTCAAGAAGAATTCCAAGGGTCTAAAGCTAAGGATATCGTAACTCTGCAAGGAGGAAGCGGGGACATTCGAAAAATGAATGTCCAAGAGGAAGAAGCGGCGAGTGCAATTTGCTTTGGCGCGAGCTCAAGACACCAGGCTCTGAAGAAGATCGCCTTAGCAGATTCGAATCGGTTAGAGCCACGAGAGATGTGTGGGTTACGCACCTTTGGGCATCTTATCATGTGTGTCCAAGCAGGTGTAGTTTTCAACTTATCAAGAGTTGATGGAGGTCATATTGCTATAGCCAGCGACCAAGGTCTGCAAAATAGTTGGGATTGGATCAATCAACTTAGGACACATAATGGTAAATTTTACACATGAAAGAGGTTCGGCATGTTCCACAAATGACCAAGAATTTGATATCACTTAGTCTCTTGACCGACAAAAGTTCAAGTTCGGGGTGAAGGTGGAGTGGTCAATGTCTATAAGGGTTCAAGTGTGATTAAAGGGTATCGAGGCGAGGGGACATTGTATACTCTACAAAGGGTCTCTTGTATCGAGTTTCTTTGTTGTTGCATCATCAAAGGTTCACGATCCACAATTGACCAAGTTGTGGCATATGAGATTAGATCATATGGGTGAAAGAGGATGCAAATTATGTCTAAGTTTAATCTACTTGGGGACATAAGGTCAAGGAGAATTGGAATTTTGTGAACACTTGTGTATTTAGGAAGCTACATAGAGCAAGTTCCCAAAAGCAATCCACATCACAAAAGGGACAATTAATTATGTCCATTACGATTGTTGGGGACCTTGAGGGTGGAGTCATTGGGTGGTCACAGGTATTTTGTGTCTTTTATAGATGATTATTCAATGATGGTTTGGGTAATTATGATGAAGCACAAGAGTGAAGCATTCAAGAACTTGAGCGGTGGAAGGTTTTGGTTGAGAATCAGACGAGGAAGAAGATCAAGAGACTTAGAACTAATAATGGACTAGAATTACATTGATGCAAGAGTTTGATGAATTTTGCGAGAATGAAGGCATTGCTAGGCGCCATCTTTGTCGAGAGATACTCCACAATGAGAATGGTGTTGCGAGAAAAATGAATCAAACCTTCTAGAGAGGGCAAGGTGCATGCTCTCTAATTACAGTCTACAACAAGAAGATTTTGGGGGAGGCTATTGTCTGACTGCTAATTAATCAATAGGGGCCCTCACACTAGGATCAAACTTAAAACACTACTTGAAGTTTGGTCAAGAAGGTCAATGAACTACTACGGACTTAGGGTTTTGGAAGCCTTTCTACTATCATGTCAATTAGGGTAAATTATAACCTAGGGCCAAGAAGGGTGTGTTTGTTGGATATGGAGATGGAGTCAATGGGTATCGAATATGGTCATCATTGAAAGTAGGGTTATACTCGGTAGGAGTGTAGTTTTGATGAAAACTCTATGCTTAACTCATCTGTGAGTGCCACATCTGATTTGAAATTGGATCTGAGACTGATAAGGTTGACAAACAGGTGTTACTTCAAGTAGAGTCTACTGAATCAAAAGACTCGGCATGGGATGGTCAACAATCGGCGAGATCAGGTTGGATCCAAACGGTCTGTTTGAACAAAGGGTCGAAGACACTCAAACAATGATGTTGGTCAATGTTGGTCAACATGGTATAGCTCTCAGTAGAGCTAGGAGGACCAATATCAGACCACCAAGAAGATATAGGTTTGAGGAGGATATGGTTGGATATGCACTATAGGTAGCTGAAGAAGTGGTTGGTTTTGAACCTAACACTTACAAGGAAGGCTGTGACATGTTACGAGGCATCCCGATGGCTTCTTTGCTATGGGAGAAGAAATTGAGTCACTTGAGGAAGAATGAGACTTGGGATTTGGTCAAACAACCACATGATGATAGAAGGGTGGTCAATTTGCAATATGAAGAGATATTTTCTCAGGTGGTCGAGACATACTTCCATCGAGTCTTTGTGTAATCTTGGCACATAAGAATCTTGAACTTGAGCAATTGGATATGAAGACAACCTTTACTACATGGAGATGTAGATAAGAAATTTATATGACTTCGGCGAGAGGGTTTTCAAGTTCCTGGCAAAGAAAGATATGTTTGCAAGTTGAAGAAGTCCTTGTATAGACTTAAGCTGGCCCCAAGGCAGGTGGTATAAAGTTTGACACTTATATGATTCGAATGGGTTATAGCGAGTCCATATGATTCTTTGTGTGTATCACAACAAGTTGAAGGATGGATCAATCATCTATACGGTGTTGTATGTAGATGATATGATGATAGCTGCAGCAAACAAGTCTGACATTCAATATTTGAAGAATCTGCTCAAGGCTGAATTTGAGATGAAGGATTTGGGGAATGCAAAGAAAATTTTAGGGATGGAAATCTATAGAGAAAGAGCGAGGGAAAGCTGTTGTCTTAGCGGGGTATATTGAAAGATATTATCAAGTTTGGCATGTCGGAAGCCAAACCTATAGATACTCTATGGCACCAAATCTACATTTGTCTCACGTGTTTGCTCCACGATCGGTGAAGAGAAGAATACATGTCAAGAGTTCCATATGCTAGTGCGATTGGGCAATTTAATGTATGCCATAGTACATCTTAGGCTGATTTAGCCTGACGATCAATGTTGTCGAACAAACACAGGAAAGGAACAACTGAAAGCGATAAAGAGGATATTTATGTACCTTAGGGTACATCGAGATATTGGACTCATTTATGGAGGTGGTACTCAATGTTTTGTCACGAGTCTTGTGATTACGATTAAATTCTTTGATGTGGGCGATGGGAGATCTATGGCTGGGTATGTGTTTACTTTGGGTGGTTACGTGGTAAGTTGGAAAGCGACCTTACGAGTGCAGTGACATTATCTACTCTTGCGAAGCGACTACATGGCAGCAGAAAGCAACAAAGGCAATCTAGTTAAAGGGTGCAGTCAATGACATGAGTGCATCAAGATCAAGCCAGGGTGTATTGTGATAGTCTTAGTGCAATATGTTTGGCTAAGGATCGGAGTTCATCATGAGAGAACCAAGCACATTGATGTTAGGAATCATTTTCTAAGAAATGAGAGGAGGGTTAAAGTGAGAAGATCGACCTTGATGTTAATCATGTTGATATGTTCAACTAAACCATTCAAAGGGCAAGTTTGATTATGTCTGGACTTGATGAATATCCAAAGCATAATCTGAATGCAGGAATACTCAAGCGATGTTGAAATCTGTTTGATGTATTCAGTTACGAAGACAAGAGGAAATCGGCACTTGGTTGTGCATCGGTACTTGGTTGTGCATCACAGTCGGTTGCATGAAGTTAAAGTCAAGGTGGAGATTTGTAATGGTGACTTAAACTTATGCTCTTGAGATTTAGTATGAAACATGTCGGGTCGACAATGTATGATGCATCTGAGGATCGGCGAGGTTGATCAACTGCTTGATGGCAAGTCTATTGAAGACAAGTCTGGCGATGCTCAGCGAGACTTGTAGAACACGTCTTGCATGTTTGTTAAACTTCTTACGGGGTATTTGATCATTCTTTTGGGTTGATTGTTTAGTCGGTTAGGGTTGGATTCCCAAGGCTATAAATACCGTATGTATTAATTGTAACTTGATGTAACTTTACGGTGATAATAGAATATCCTCGTTTGTCGATGGAGTAGTCGGCACATTGCGGAAACCACGTTAAATCTGTGTTCTTCTTGTTTACGTGTTTGTTTGCTTGTTTATCTTTATCTTTACCCACAATCACCATCAACTTCTTGATCGATCCGTCATAACATACACAATTGATCATCATATAGGACTCATTGACCAAGATATAAGCCCTCGATAATCAATGATATAAAGTCAAATTTTGTCACACGATGTGGTTAAATGATTGTATCGATGGCATTACCCAACTTAAATGGTTTTTCTTGTAAGCATGTTGGTTCAAGTCTCCAAAACAAAAGGGCTTCATATATTTTCTATTCTGCAAAGGGCAAAATGGCATCTTATATATATATATATATATATTATCCAAGGGACACTTCCCTTTGTATAGTCACTTATTTAGTAGATTAATTGTTAAAATAATTAAACTAATATAACCGCAAGCAAAAGTGATAATAATTGATAAGAAGGTAGAAAGGCCTTTTGATAACCAAGTACATTGCTTCTGATGTGCTGCCAACTTTACTGATTATTATAGATTATAAAAATGAATAATGACATGGAGCTGACACATGAGAGCACATGACGAGTGACACAACCATCGTCTGCGCCATTGATCATGATGGTCTACATCTAATCACTAGATCATACACCATTATCAAGGATGCAAATGATATAGTGCGTTTGTCCCTCTTTTGTGTCTTGTGCTCAATATCATTTCTATAAAAAAAAAAAGTCGACCACGATGTTTAAGAAAAGCGCTATTACCACAGCGGTAGTGACAATGACAACAACAAAGAATATGCCACACATTTGTATGCATGTGGATTTGATATAGACTCACCATAATCAAGGTGCAGAGCGGGATTTTTGTCGAAATCTGGCTACTACGAGCCATTATTTGTGAGAATCTGAATTCGTTTGTCGAAATCTGGCTAGTGATATTGGCCAAGCCATTTTTGACCAAAGGGGAGTGGTATTTAGACAAATGAATGATATTCTCACAAATAATGGTTCAAACTAGTGGTATTTAGACAGAAATCCCGGAATCTAAACGTGTGTGTTAATGTCACAAAACCGTTGTAAGCGATAGCATTCTGACTTTTGGGTATTTGACACCAGTTATCAAACTTTGGCTGCATGCAAAGATTCCTACATGGAATAAGAGAATCTTTCTTTGTTTTTTTGTCAAAGGTATAATTCTGTGTTGATACCATTTTGACAGTAACTGTTCAAAGAACAGGGATACCCTTGCTTGAATTAAAGTGTATTCCATGATTCAGCTAGCTAGCTTTATATATATATATATATTTAGTAAATGGACTTATTTCTTTTAAAATATAAGTCATTTAGACTTTTAATTTGCTTTTGTTACTATAATATAAGTCAAATTTTATCTACTTGATGAGGTAATAAATATTGCATCGGCGCCAAAATGTAAATCAGTTTGAGTTTTTTCAAAAGATTAAAAAAGTTAGTTAAATTGGTTTATGTGTCATTAATTTTGATATAAAAATATAAAAATAACTTTTGGCCGTTATTAATGCAAAGTAATGAAAAATGGGTGAGTATATAATAATAAGGGGTAAAAGAAGAAAAAAATTTAATAAATGCTTGACATTGATTATGTCGAAGATATAAACTTCTTATTAATAGAGTTGTAATAAAAATTGGGTGTTACTAATTTAGAGTTCTTTCGAATGTGATTAAAATCATTTTACGTATCTTTTATATACATAAAAGGTATAGTCGAATCATTTTATTTGTTAATATAGAATAACTGCATGCATATGACTAGGAAAGATTTAACTAAAAGTATAGAATAATGCCACTTGTTCGCGTCGTTCTAAGCAATGAATCTTTATGACATGATGTGAGCACTCATGGTTTGATAGTGATACCCAATTAAAATCACAAATTTTATCACAGTCAGGGGCCAAAATCGAGCAGTGATCTTTGGTCAATAGGATAAAAGATAAGTTTGTAATTTATTAAAAAACTTACTCTATAAAATTTTCTATTGGATGAAAATGCTGACATGGTGGTTACTGTTTTATGATTACGGACCAACATAAGATTACTGAATTAAAATAGATGCCGACTGCATGTGACTGATGAGTTGAGTTGAAAGATGGTAATAATCATGCATATGGTTTGTGTGTATAAATAGACACTTAACTAGTCCTTTATGAGACAAACAGACACACACAAAAGAAACAAAACAAGCAAATATGGAATCTAAAAACATCAAAAACCTTCCTACAATCCACTTCACAAATGAAACCTAAAACCACACACATCTGCATGGTACACTACATGCAAGAAAGTCAAAAGGCCTTTGAAGAAAATGGTTGTTTCATAGCAATTCATGATCAATTTTCTTGTAATGAAATCTCCAAATCATTACAAGATCTTTTTAACCTTCCTCTTGAAACCAAAATGCAAAACACTTCCTTTGACCCTTTCTTTGGTTATATAGGGCCTAAACCAACCATGCCTTTGTATGAAAGTATGGCTTTCATTGGTTCACCCAATCTGGTTGAAATTGAGAATTTTGCAAGCAAACTATGGCCTTCTGGAAATGAAGAGTTCTGGTAAGGAAGCCATGCATGATGCATATGCATGAATATATATTGGATGCTTGAAACAATTTATGTAATTTACAAAATATATATACCATATCTATAAAATTTATATATACCAACCAAATATATTCAATTTTTAAGGTATATATATATATATATATATATATATATATATATATATATATATATATATATATATATATATATATCCTAAACTATTGCATGAGTAAATTTTTTTTTTTTTTTTTGAGAGGAAATGCATGAGTATTTATACGTGTTAACGGATCACGAATACGCGCGCGGATGCATGTTTTCAGAAAAACATGGTATGAAAGTAGTACATGGGGATATGCATTTGTGACACCTTAGATTGAAATATAGACCAGGGGTAAAAGTGTCGAGATGAAGAAAGTGTAAAAATCATAAAACAAAATACAACAATATCTTTATCCCTTAAATTGATATAAATTTGCCCAAATGTATTACCTAAGTATCCAATGCGTATCATGTCAAATTAATACATGCATGACCAAGGCGGATCTTAGCATGGGACTAAGAAATTAAAGCGTGGGAAAAAAAATATTCTGTTATAAAATCATGTAGTCTAGTTTGTTATAAAAAATTCATAATCAAGTGGCACCCAATTAATTGGTATAGTCGATTAGCCCATTTGTAGATAAAAACCCTGACTCACTTTGTGTGCATGACACAATACCAAACAAAAGTATCAATACATCATATGATATATCTTTTATGTGGTTGTCACTGCTTGATTCATAACATATCTTGATCCAACGATGCATATATGCCTCATGTGCTTGAATCTAACCCTTTTTTCCTTTTCATGTGGGTATATATATAGTGAAATCTTGCATTTCATAGCCAAGAAACTAGCAAAACTAGATCAAGAAGTGAGTAGAATGATACTTGCAAGCTATGGTTTGGAACATCACCTGGATTCTTACATGGAATCACTGACATATTCGATTCGATTCAACAAGTATAGAATAGCAAAAGAGAAAGAGATCAACATGGGGCTTACACCTCACACTGATAAGAACTTAATGAGCATCCTCCATGAAAATCAAGTGAGTGGTTTACAAGTGAGAACAAAGGATGGAGATTGGATCACTGTTAATTTTCCTCCTTCTTCACTTTTCTTTATTGCTGGAGATTTATTGAAGGTTAGTCTCTCTCTATTCACAAAAGCAATTCCTTTCTAAATCTTGACTTTGTTCACTATCTTTTATACTAAAGGAAAATATGCATGCACCAGGCTACCTACGCGTGCGTAAATACTCGAATCGGCAGCTTTTAAATCGTTTATTGAATTCGAGAATGCAGACTTTTAAATGGTGGATTTGGTGTGATCATGATAAGTGTGATCTTGCAGGTAAAATCGGCGCGATGTGGTGCAAATTAAATAAAGTCTCCCAAGGAAAATGTTCACGATTTGGATGTAGAAGTCATTAATTGATAATGGGGTCCATCATCATATTTAAATGTGAAAGTGTTTCGTCATTGTGACAGAACTATTGGGATAGTAGCAATACTTTTTATAAAGGCATTGCTATTAGCATTACGATTAATCTAGCGTCGTCACCAAGTTTTGGCCGAGATTCGAACTTTAGAGAGGTAAATTGGATATTATACGCTGCAATTCGAATTTTAAACTTAGTTTAAAAATAATAAATTAATTCCCATTGATATGAAATGGTTATGAAAAGTTACTAAATTTTTACGTCTCAACTTTATATAATGGTATAATTTCTTACACTTCTTCAACCTCTTAAGAAACTAACGTTCTCGTTAGAACATTACTAAAGGATTTTAGGGTTGTAGCCACCTATCTTTCACAACGTAATGCTTAGTTCTATCTAATAATTAATCAAACTATGATACTATCTATAACGTCCTAAAACTTGGATTTAACAAAATTACTTGAAACATAATAAATCCAGTAATTAAGGCCGTCGGCTTTGATGGACCTAAAATCATTAACTCATGTTAGAAATTTATTACATACTACGCGTATGTAAAGAGATATAAGTTCTTTCTCGCTATTAGATTTGTCTACAATATATAAGTCATTTATATTATCGTCTGACGTTTATTAATTCTTTTTCATCTTATCCATAATTTTATTATCGATCTAACGATTTTCATTCTTAACAACTACTACGAGTAATAATAATAAATGAGTATTTTAGATATTTAACTTCGTATTATTAATGAATTCAATGATTTTAACTTAATTTGTGTAAAAGCACCAAAAATAACATATATTTTAGAACATTGGTAGAATTTTTGTCGTCCCATTTTTCAATATGTGGCAGCTCAGAACTATTATTCAAGTAGTCAATCTTTTTAGTCAACTTATAACTTTTCTGTTCTGCAAAGGGCAAATTAAAGGGCTTTCTATTTTATTGAAGGAC
>JAOBSW010000321.1:0-64136 GCA_026214975.1 Gentiana macrophylla | reverse complement strand
CTACTTGAATGATTAATCGAGCCGATCTCGAGTTTTAGAATCCACTAAGTCGAGACAAGTGGTGAAAAGAGTCAAGTTCGAGCTTGCCACATAAAATGGAAATCAAATGAATTCCAGAAAAATTAATCATGCTCACGAGTTAAGTTCAACCTTGCCTACTATAACTTTCGCTCAATATCAAGAATGGATAATTTTAGTTGAGTGGAGCTCAAGTCCTATATCGACTCAACTTGGCCCAATTATAACTTTAGATCTTTCTAATAGGTATCAGGTCAGAAAGCACCCAACATTCAACTGAAATTGGGTCATAATAGATTTGTGTATGGTAAGAACAGTGTGTTGGTGTGAAAAAAATTCCGACTGTTATTAAGTAAGAACAGTGTGTTGCGTGAAAAATGCTCCAAACAAAAGGCCATTAAATAACCTTCAGCTAGATAAACTGGGAAGCTGAAAGCTAGTAACATGCACATACCTGGAAGCTTTGTATGCTCTCCTTCAACTCAACATACTTTCCAGGGGCACCCGTGAATACTTCAGCAACATGGAAAGGCTGGCTAAGGAATCTCTGTATTTTACGGGCTCAAGGCGACTGTCAGCTTGTCATCTTCACTGAGCTCATCCATTCCGAGAATGGCAATAATATCTTGAAGATTCTTATAATTCTGAAGAACCTTTTGAACACCACGGGCTGTATTGTAGTGATCCTCACCCAAAATATGTGGAGAGAGCATACGAGAGTAGAATCAGTGGGTCGACAGCCGGATAGATACCAAGCTCAGAGATCTGTTCTCATTTAACAAAATAAATATTATGGTACAATCAAGTGAATGCATCATGTTCATCGATTTCTCCGTCTTTCATATAGTAGGAGTGTCAGGTGTGTGAGTGAAAGAGAGTCGAAATGTGAAAATAATTTCGTTGAAAAGAGTAAACACCTGTCGAGACAACACGGTTGTGGCATCCAAGTGAGCAAAGGTAGTTGCAGGGGCAGGATCAGTCAAGTCATCAGCAGGCACATAAATAGCCTGAACTGAAGTAATGGAACCTTTTTTGGTAGTAGTGATACGCTCTTGAAGGCCTCCAAGATCTGTTGCTAGAGTTGGTTGATAACCGACAGCAGACGGAATACGACCCAGCAAAGCAGACACTTCAGAATTGGCCTACAACACAACAAAAAACCCAACATTAGCACATGTGAATACACGGATTGGAAGGAAAGAGAGCAAAAATAGTTATGAGAGAAGCACCCCACCTGAGTGAACCTAAAGATATTGTCAATGAAGAGAAGGACGTCTTGCCCTTCAGCGTCTCTGAAGTGTTCAGCAACTGTTAGACCAGTAAGACCAACACGAGCACGTGCACCAGGAGGCTCATTCATTTGACCGTATACAAGAGCACATTTGCTGTCACTCTTGATTGTTTTAGGACATTAAGCAAGAAAGACGAACATTAGCAGACACAATGAAGACAAGTTTATAGAATTTGAACATATATATGAAGAAAATATTTACCTGCTTATCACCGAGCTTAATAACACCACTCTCAATCATTTCTCTGTACAAATCATTACCTTCTCTAGTACGTTCTCCTACACCAGCAAACACAGAGAACCCACCTGGAGAAAGGGAAGCCAACAACCATAAGGTTAATAAAGTTAGAAAGGTCTTTTCTTTTCTGAGCAGATATTTGCCCGACAATAACTGACCATGTGCCTTGGCAACATTGTTGATCAATTCCATAATAAGCACGGTTTTCCCTACACCGGCACCACCAAACAGTCCAATCTTGCCTCCTCTTTGGTATGGTGCAAGAAGATCAACCACCTGTATAACAATCGCGAATATATTATAATAGGAACACCCTGTAAATCTGGTGAAGCAAATATTGTATGTAGGTGAATGATTGACAATGGGGAAACGAAGTTAGTGACTTTGAGAACTAACCTTAATCCCTGTAACAAGTATTTGTTGTTCGGTAGCCTGTTCAACGAATGCAGGAGCCTCCCGATGTATGGGGAGAAAGTGTTCAGTTTCTGCAAGTGTAATAATTCTCTAGTCATGAACATATCCTACACAAAAAAACAGGTGTACCTATCAGAATTCGAAACAAAAAACTTACTGATATCGCCTCTATGATCAATAGGCTCGCCAATCACATTCATAATACGGCCAAGGGTAGCTCTTCCAACAGGAACCTGTCAATGGAAATAATTCAGTGCTCACATTAAAAAGCAAAACGGAAATTACAGAGTGACTTTCCACACTAGCTGATTATCCATACTATGTAGCAAAGCCTTGTCATGGTACATTGGGCTAAAGAATTTCTGCACACTTGTGCCAGCAATATGCAGAAAACTAAAGGTACATGTAGCTTAAAGATAACCAACCTATGAAAATGTATTCTTCACTTCATAAAAAACAAAACTTTTTAAATTGACAGTAATTTATAGAGGTTTTAAGGGACCAAACAATAGACTTTTGGTTCTAAAAAAATCATAAGAAAATAAATATCCCGGTGGTGATCATCTCCTAATAGAACACAAAAAGTCACAACTTTGAGAGTTCTACGAAATCAGATACCCTTCAAAACATACCAATCATCAATCCTCAATTATAAATAATAGCTTAGGATCACAGATTCAGCTAAAAAAAGAAAAGCAAAGAAATTTCTTGAATTTCGATAAACCTAAAGGCTAAAACTGAATACCCCAAAAACAAAAAAACAATTTGTAAAACTCACACGAATAGGAGAGCCAGTGTTTAGCACGCCCTGACCACGAACAAGTCCTTCAGTACCATCCATAGCAATACACCTGACAACACTTTCACCCAAATGCTGAGCCACCTCAAGCACTAGCCGGATCTGATTATCAAGCACCTCAAGAGCAGTCAAAATCGGCGGCAAACCCTCATCGAATCTCACATCAACAACAGCACCGATAACCTGACACACTTTCCCAATAGATCCTTTGCCAGTGAACTCATCCGTAATCTTTCCGGCAGGTCCACCAGCTCCCTTAGATGACGGCGACGCAGATGGAGTAGTCGGTGGAGCAGCAGGAGCAGCAGATGTAGAGTAATTGACCACGCGATTCAAGAGAAAACCAGCAGGGGAAGGCGTGGTGGCTGGTTTGTGAAATGGGGAAGGGGAATTGCGGCGGAGAGAGGCGGAGGATCGGAGGAACGAGGCTAAGAGCCTCCGAGATGCCATGGTAGCTTAGGATTTAGCTGCTATAGAGACAGAGAGAAAAGAGGAATATATAAGTAGGGTTCGAGGGGAGAGTGAGCTCAGAGACCAGGGAAATGGAAATGGAAATGTCAAATGAGAGTGGCGAATGAATAGAGCTCCTTTTTTTTTTTTTTTTTTTTAATTTAAAATATTTTATTTCTGGGAGACTTTATTGGTAGCCATCCAAATTCCGCATACACTACAAATCCCATCTGAATCGTCGTTTTAAAAAATCGATTCGAATCAGATTAAACACTTACTAATGGAGTTAAAAATAAGGTTAAAAGTTGTAAATGATCGTTTTTATAAAATGAGAAAAAATACGAGAAAAATATATAATGAGTGGTTGAGAAGAAAAACGCATACGTATTCACTACGTATGGTTGTATGACGTAGTAAGTAATACGCTTGCGTTTTGTCTCGCTAACCATTATTTTTTTTTTCGTCTCTTTTCCCATTTTCATATCTTATTTTGTCTTTTCTATCCTACCAAAAAAAAAAATAATGGATGAACTTCACTCGAGCTCATTGAGTAAAGAAAATTTATTCAAGACCAGCCAAGTTAAATTTTATTACTCTGGCTGAGTTTGAGTCAATAAAGTTTTAAGTAATTTTAACTCAAAGGAGAATTCGAACAGTTCGATAAAATGTAATTTTTTTATTATTGTTGAGGAAAGCTCGATAAAATGTTAAACTTCAAAAATTTCTTCCACACTGCCTTTCTCAATATTGCTATTGGTTTTGTTTTTATTGTTTTATGCCACCTTAAAACTAGGAACATTTTCTGATGTCATAAATTATTTTACAATGTTTTATAGTATAATATCGTTGAAACTTTAGCCGGAAAAGAAGCATCAATGTTTTAAAAGATAAGTTGATTCGATTCATAATCGGAATGTGTCTTCCCTCCTCTCTTCTCAATTTGTGCTACCAAAAAGATGGTAGGCAATTTGATTGAAATTGAACCAAACATAATTGTTGATCTTATAATGTGATAATTGCACGAGGACATAAAAGTAATTGGTGATAAAAGTAATTGGTGATAGTCGTGGGTAGGCAATGTGTATGCCCACTAATGCCTAATTTCAGGTGTCATGCACTACCCTTATCATACTTATATCTTATTATGTTATTAAACACTTATAAATGATACGATGTTTGCCGCACGCGTTGTTTATTTGTCATATGAATCTAACTTTGTCTTTAAATCAAAAGACCAACTCCAATTACAAAGACTAAACCCTAATTTAGGCAAACTATCAGCCACCGTATGGCCATTATGCCAGACATGATCAAACCGGCAGTAGGAGAAAAAACGACAAGCATCTCGGATTCTTCCAATGATGGTGCCCAGAGGAGAAATATCTTCTTCTTCCCCATTAATTATACTGACCGAAGCAAGGGAATCCGATTCGATTGTGATTGGGCCACTCCAAACCCATGCTGCTTCCATTACCCCTTCAAGGATGGCTGTGAGCTCTGCATGCTCAATTGAAGTTGAAGGTCCGAGATTAAAAGTCAAGGCAGCAATTAGAGATCCAGTATGATCGCGAATTGCAACGCCAGATGTTCCAATCCCATTCCTGTATCCTGCATCAACATTGACCTTTAAGGTTTCTTTCTTGGGACGGGTCCAGCGAGTAGGATAAGGAATTAACACAGGGCGGGGGGGTCGTCATCTGCCAAGGTTGCAATGCGGAAAACCTCAAGAAGAGAGTGCGCTTGATGATAAATCCGGTAAAATGAAGGTTGCTCTCCACTGAAAACAAATTTATTCCATGCTAACCAAGTGAACCAGAGAACGAGGAAGAAGAGATTGGCATCCTGCATACGGGTACATAAAGGGATATGAATCTTTTATGTTTTAAACGTATACTATGTATTTAAAACATAAAATTACACATACCTTTAAGTCATAACACGACATGGCAGTGAAACGACTCAAAATGTGGCATTTATCGTGTCAGAATAGTTAGTTGTGACAGTATAACTAGTAAAGTAATGGCATTATGCATCCAATATTCTCAAGGAAAAAAGAGATGATAACAAAAGTAGCAAAAATGTACAAATACGGCAATTGCAAAGAGCCTTTTGGTGGAGGTGGCCTTCACCTCCTCCCTAATAATAAACTCCATACAACACACGGTAGTGTAGTCACTAGTCCCAATAATCAATCTCAAACTGAAACACAACAACATGTAGTATCTAAAACTCAAAACTTGGGAGGAAATTAAAATTAATGATTCTTGGGCTTAAAAGCCCCAAACAAGTTGTCAAATTATTGATTTTTCGAATCATCGAAATAAAGGGTGTGTAATAATCAAACTCTTTAGACTAAGCATTTTCTTTGGCAATCTTCTCAGCCTTAGCAGTGACCTCTTCAATACCACCAACCATGTAAAATGCTTGTTCTGGAAAGTCATCAAATTTCCCATCCAATACTCCCTGCATAAATTCCGCACATTTGATAGATATATCAAGGTCAGATACACAGATTATCAACGTGAATCTTTTATATCATATATACGTAACAAGAAAACACATGGGAAGATTCTATCGCAAGGCTTTTCATTGCTATGTGACCGTTTGATGCGTCTACTTAAACACATTACAAATCCAACGGTTTAGCCCAATGAAGACTCCGTGCAATAGAACCACCACCCGTTGCCAAGAAAACTATAGGACCATTCCAGCTAATAGTAACAACCACAACAAACAAACAAAAAACATACGTATATAGGTGCTAAGCAAAAAGCCTAGGCTCGCCTAGCATGGCTAGGCTATCGTGGAAAAAATTGAAAAAAAGAAGAAGCCAATTGATGAGAAAAGCATTATACTCAGTTTCAGTTTCTGACAGTTATACAGTAAGGAAAGTGTGCTGCGTGAAAAGATGCTCCATAAAAAGCACATAAAATAACCTTTCAACTCAACACACTTAGAAGCTGGAATTCAGGAACATGCAATTACCTGGAAGCTTTGTATGCTCTCCTTCAACTCCACATACTTTCCAGGGGCACCAGTGAATACTTCCGCAACATGGAATGGCTGGCTTAGGAATCTCTGTATTTTACGCGCCCGGGCGACTGTCAACTTATCATCTTCACTGAGCTCATCCATTCCCAGAATGGCAATAATATCTTGAAGATTCTTATAGTTCTGAAGAACCTTCTGAACACCACGAGCTGTATTGTAGTGATCCTCCCCCAATATGTGTGGAGAGAGCATACGTGATGTAGAATCCAATGGGTCGACAGCAGGATAGATACCAAGCTCAGATATCTGTTCCATTTTAACAAAATAAATCATATGAAATTGATATTTGTTATGCAGTGGATGCATCATATCTATCCATTTCTACCCTCTTTAACATACAGTGAGTGTCGGTGAAAGAGGGTAGAAATGGCAAAATAATTCCTTTGGAAAGAGAAAACACACCTGACGAGACAACACGGTTGTCGCATCCAAGTGAGCAAAGGTAGTTGCAGGGGCAGGATCAGTCAAGTCATCAGCAGGCACATAAATAGCCTGAACTGAAGTGATGGAACCTTTTTTGGTAGTAGTGATACGCTCTTGAAGACCTCCAAGATCTGTTGCTAGAGTTGGTTGATATCCGACAGCAGACGGAATACGACCCAGCAAAGCAGACACTTCTGAATTGGCCTACAGCACAACAAAAAACCCGAAAATAGCACGTGTGAGTACACGGATTTGAAGGAAAGAGAGCAAAGCTAGTTATGAGAGGGGCACCCCACCTGAGTGAACCTAAAGATATTGTCAATGAAGAGAAGGACATCCTGCCCTTCAGCGTCTCTGAAGTGTTCTGCAACTGTTAGACCAGTAAGACCAACACGTGCACGTGCACCAGGAGGCTCATTCATTTGACCGTATACAAGAGCACATTTGCTGTCGCTCTTGATTGTTTTAGGACATTAAGCAAGAAAGACGAACATTAGCAGATACAACGAAGACAAGTTTATAAAATTTGAACACATATATGAAGAAAATATTTACCTGCTTATCACCGAGCTTAATAACACCACTCTCAATCATTTCTCTGTACAAATCGTTACCTTCTCGAGTACGTTCTCCTACACCAGCAAACACAGAGAACCCACCTGGAGAAAGAGAAGACAACAACCATAAGGTTAATAAAGTTAGAAAGGTCTTTTCTTTTCTGAGCAGATATTTGCCACAACAATAACTGACCATGTGCCTTGGCAACATTGTTGATCAATTCCATAATAAGCACGGTTTTCCCTACACCGGCACCACCAAACAGTCCAATCTTGCCTCCTCTTTGGTATGGTGCAAGAAGATCAACCACCTGTATAACAATCGCGAATATATTATAATAGGAACACCCTGAAATCTGGTGAAGCAAATATTGTATGTTGGTGTATGATTGACAATGGGGAAACGAAGTTAGTGACTTTGAGAACTAACCTTAATTCCTGTGACAAGTATTTGTTGTTCGGTGGCCTGTTCAACGAATGCAGGAGCCTCCCGATGTATGGGGAGAAAGTGTTCAGTTTCTGCAAGTGTAATAATTCTCTAGTCATGAACATATCCTACACAAAAAACAGGTGTACCTATCAGAATTTGAGACAAAAAACTTACTGATATCGCCTCTATGATCAATAGGCTCGCCAATCACATTCATAATACGGCCAAGGGTAGCTCTTCCAACAGGAACCTGTCAATACAAAGGGAAATAATTCAGTGCTTACATTAAAAAGCAAAACCGAAACTACAGAGTGACTTTCCACACTAGTTGATTTATTAACACTATGTATCGATGCCTTGATATAACAAAAGAAATTACATTTTTCTCACTCTTGACAGAATAGAAAAGGGCAATTTTCATGGCTTAAAAAAGGCCTATGAGACAAAACTAGATACTCAGTCATGACTTATCTTGTACACCAATAATAATGACAGTGGTCAAGCAAATCCAGCAATACTATTATGTATGTATACCAAATATATATTTCAAAGACACGCACTATTATGTATGAATACCAAACATATATTTCAAACACACACTTTGAAATAGAGTATCTATGGTTGTGTTTGTTTTGGGTTGGAGTTTTTTTGGGAGTTTTTTTTGGAGTTTTTTTTGATAAAGTGATTGAAATAATGATTAGAAAGTTGAATGGGTAAAATAAAGTAGAATAATGATTGGTGTAGATTATGAAATAATTGGTGAAATAAAGTAGAATAATGAATAAAATAATGGTAAAAAATGTAATAAAGTTGATAAAGTGAAATGATTTAATATTTTTTATTTGTAGTTGAAGATTTGATTGGTGAGAGAATTGTAAGAAATGATTTGTGATGTGATGTAAAAAAAACGCCCAAAAAAACTCCGGCCAAAACAAACGGAGCCTATATGTAATCACAACAGCAATAAAAAACAAAGATGGTGTTTACGCTATAATCATGTATATACCACATTTGAAAAACAAAAGATAAAGAATCGGCTCGATTCATGATTTACTTGGCTCACTAGAACTTCTGAGCACTTGTGTCAGCATGCAGATGACAAGAACATCTACTGAAAAGGAAATCGATTTTTTAAAAGCAAGTCGTCCCATTGTCTGGTTCCTTTAACCTTCGTAAATTACAGTCAATTTGAAACAAAAAATGTTGAACGGAAGACAAGTTAGCTAGATTACTTGTCATCTGCATGCTGACACAAGTGCTTAGAAGCTCTAGTGAGCTAAGTAAATCATGAATCGAGCAGATTCTTAATCTTTTGTTTTTCAAATGTGGTATATACATGATTATAGCAGAAACACCATATTTGTTGCTGTTCTGATTACATATAGATACTCTATTTCAAAACGCGTGTTTGAAATATATGTTTGGTATACATACATAATACATAATAGTACGTGTCTTTGAAATAAATGTTTGCTTGACTATTGTCATTCATATTCATATTTTATTGGTGTGCAAGATAAGTCATGACTGAGTATCTAGTTTTGTCTAATAGGCAGTATGTAATTTCCATCGATACATAAATCGCAACTTTGAGACTTCAACAAAATCAAACACCCTTCAAAACATACCAGTCATCAATCCTCAATTATCAATAATGGCTTAAGATCACAGAATCAGCTATAACAAAAATTAAAACTAATTTCTTGAATTTCCATACACCTAAAACTGATTTTCCAAAAAACAAAAACCAATTTTTAAAACTCACACGAATAGGAGAGCCGGTGTTTAGCACGCCCTGACCACGAACAAGTCCTTCAGTACCATCCATAGCAATACACCTGACAACACTTTCACCCAAATGCTGAGCTACCTCAAGCACTAGCCGGATCTGATTATCAAGCACCTCAAGAGCAGTCAAAATCGGCGGCAAACCCTCATCGAATCTCACATCAACAACAGCACCGATGACCTGACACACTTTCCCAATAGATCCTTTGCCAGTAAACTCATCCGTAATCTTTCCAGCAGGTCCACCAGCTCCCTTAGACGACGGCGATGCAGATGGAGTAGTTGGTGGAGCGGCAGCAGCAGCAGATGTAGAGTAATTGACCACGCGATTCAAGAGAAAACCAGCAGGCGACGGCGTAGTGGCTGGTTTGTGAAATGGAGAAGGGGAATTACGGCGTAGAGAGGCGGAGGATCGGAGGAACGAGGCTAAGAGCCTCCGAGATGCCATGGTAGCTTAGGGATTGAGCTATGGAGAGAGAAAAAGAGGAATATATGTAGGGTTTGAGCGGCGACTGAGCTCAGACACCTGAGAAATGGAAATGAGAAATGAGAGTAGCGATTGAATAGAAGAAAGAAAAACTGTTTATTTATTCATTTTTTTTGAATTTTTCTTTTGTTTTTTTCTTCCCTTTTTTCCGAAGGCTAATGGACCGGAATAAATGGAGATTTAAAAAATAAAAATAAAAACATTGTGCGATTTTATTTTTACGTTAAAATGTATAGAAATCTTATTTTTTTTTAGAAGAAAATGTATAGAAATTGATTGTGTTCCTGTATTATTAGAAAAATTGATTGTGTGTCTGTATTATTAGATTTTTTTTCTTGTTATAAATAGTATTGTCTAGATCATTTCTTTCTGTATAATTGTATATCGAAATCTATAGATATAGAAGGGACTGATGAATGATACCACGGACTAAAAATAACGGTTTGAAAAACAAAAAAACAAAAAAAAAAATAATAACGGTTTGAAAGTTAAAAAAACAAAATAAAAATAACGGTTCATTAATTTTCCCTAAAAGAAAATATGAAAATGAAATTAGAAAAGAAATTACAAGAGGCACAAAGTGATGGTGTGATATTTGATGTAACACAGGCAACATGTATAATTTATAAAATAAGTTTGGAGATGTAAAGTAAGTGTGCAAGATTCACATATCCCCCATGTTGTTCTAGCTTTCACCTTGCACTCTATTTGCAGCCTTCCTTGATCCTTGCCAATGCCTGCTCACAAAAAAGAGAATATAATTCTTAAACAGTAAGAAAATGTGAAAAAAGAAAGCAGTTATTAAACAGGGACCTCAGTATTCCAGTCGTGAGTGAAGAGGTTTAATTAGTGCAACAAGCGCGATTGATTACTTGTATTATACGTCCACCGATTATCCCCATCCATAATCCCTAATCAAAGATCAACAATGTTCATTAGTCAGATAAGGCAAGAAGAGGCACCATTTTTGCAACATATTTGACAACTTCATCTTCATTGCTATACATCTTCCCCCAAACACGCCGTACCAGACAGAATCGTTGCTATTCCTACTACCCTACCTTCTGAGATGGCAATGGCTATCACGACGCTTGCTGCATGCGCCGCCTTCTGCATTTCCGCCTCCCACTTCATTTCAAACTCTTGTACTGATTACAAAAGAAAAAAATATTGTTATGTCTAAAAGTTTCCCTTTACTTTGAAAAAATTGTGCATATATTATATCCTCACCTTATAGCACCACCAAGTCCAACTGAAATCATGTATACCATCCAACATGTGTTTAGGCTGTCAAAACTCATTACAATGAAATACACAGAATAGTGTAAGTTCTCTTCTTACACACAAATATATAAAGCAAACCTTTATCGATAACACCGATGTTTCAAGTTTCGGATTTGGAAGCCTTCCAGAGACCAAAACCACCATCTCAAATGACCAATACTCCAAACTGCATTTCAAAACATGTTTGTATTAAGCTTTATGTTCTTGAAAAACCAAAAAATAAAAAAAAATCAAATCTTTATATATACTTGCCAGATCATTACTGCTGAAGGAATAGCCAGTTTAATTTTACTCACAAGATCATGAAATCCCTCATTACAAAAACCAGTCCAAGTCTTCGAAAACAAGGACGAAAACTTGATATAAACCACCAAAAACACAACATTAATCCAATAAGATATCCCATTAGCCAAAGCAGCTCCTCTACTCCCTAATCCAGTCTTGAAAACAAGAACCCAACAAATCAAAACATGTAATAAAGCCGCGACCCCGGAGCTCAACATCATAGGATACACAACATTCTGTGTCTGTAAGAATCTGTTGATACATTGTAGAAGAGCATATGGGAAAAGGGCTGGAATCATCCATCGGTTAAACCGGCCCGCCTCGATCGAGATTTCGTGATCTTGGCCTAGAACAATTAGAAAGGTGTCTGTATAGAACCAAATGGTAGCTAAAAAGATGCTTAAAAGAAGAAGAATTAACATTCCACGTTGTGTGTAGATACCAAGCATATGGTATTGTTTTGCTCCATAAGCTTGTCCACATAGTGTTTCCAATGCACTTCCCATTCCTAACTATTTAAAAAAATTGTCAGCAAAATTATGAATACGGATACGCAGATATAGGATACACAGAGTGCGAAATTATCGAAATTACTTACAAGAACACTGAAACCAGTAACAGAGGCAAAGGAAGTAGCCATGGAAGCACTAGAGAGAGGAAGTTGACCAAGATGACCAACAAACATTATTGATATAATCTGTAAACAATACTGCAATATGCTAACTCCTATTAATGGCACTGCTAATCCTACTTGCTTTTTTGTTTCTTCAATTTTATTTCTTCTCTCCTCCATATAAAACTTCCTCTTCTTCTTCTTCTTCGAAATACCTGCTGCAAACTTTGATTTTCATGGCTTCTTTCTTGAATTTGGATTAAAGGGTCTTCAAGATTTATGCTGTTTTCTTCCATAATATACTATTATTAGCTGCAAGTTTCTAATCCTTTCAACATAAGTTCATCATCTTTACTGATCCGAGTGAAAACTTCTTGCTGACTCTTCTTTTTTTGTTTGTTTGTGTATAACATCAATCTATTAAGTACTTTTATTGTATAAAATTGAAGCATCTTTGTAAATTTTTCACTGTTTAATTACTGTCTTAAAAATCAGAAGGGCTTTGATATAGTCTTTTTGCAGGTGTAATTGAAACTTTTTAACTATTCACCGACTTTTAACATTCAAGGAAATATCCTTCCTGTTGGAAGTCTTTTTGCAGGTGTTCAAAGATTAATATTCCATAAAATTTAAGCAATATAAAGGTAGCCAAAGGACAAATAACCATAAATCAGACAGCAAAATTTCTACTACACAGTTGTAGTAACAAAGTTGTAACAAAAAATAATATTCCATAAGAGGAACCATCTATGATATCTAATCTAGGAGCAATCATATACATCAAAAAAAAATTCTGAAAGATTATTATTTACAGTATCTTGCAATACCCTAAAAGATAGAAGAAGAATCAAAGAATGATTAGAAGAAAAGAAAAGAAAAGAAAAATACAGTATATCTTAATCCTTCTTTATCCTCATTCTTCTATGCAGCAACCATGTCCAAACACTTAAGTATATCGTGATACTCAACCCGATCATAACCCACGTTATCTTCAACCACTCTGGCATGGCATTAGGGAACAACCCTACAAAACCGAGAACGTTTCATCAGATAAAAAATGTACGGTTCGCATCATTTTCAATCAATGTACTAAATTCGGTGCACGTAACACACACATACCATGTCCAAACTTGATACAAATGAGGAGTTCGACGATGCAGATTGCAAGAGAAAGCCAACAAAATGCTCCCACTTTCTTATCGGGTCTTCTGAACGATAATTCACGGAATAAATGCCTAGTTAGAAAGAGAAGAAAAACTCCAAAGAACAAATCTTTTGATTTGTTTTGAGACCCCATGATACAAACACTACAGTCAGTCGTATCATGATCAATGGTCTATAAGTGTATAGTGATACAGTGTTGTGGATAAGAACGCGTATATTACCTGTCTTGTAGGTAAGAATTATATTCGCGAAGTGTTGGGATTGCGATAAGCCACCACAAGATCAATCGATAAACAACCACGGGATTTCTTGGTGGAATCCAAAGGCAAAACTTGAGAAAGAATGTATTAAGCTCCACTGTTAAAAACACAATGCAAAGGCATAGTATCATAATGAACCGCCATGGCCCAAGAAATGGATGCCATTCGTTTTTGTCCCATTGTGCTGGTGTAAATTGCCCTAACGCGCGTTTCACCTGAAAAAAACACGGAGATTTTTGGGTATAGAGTCTCTATTGCACTCAGCACTCAGATAGGTGTGAGATTACATGTAGTTATATCGTTTCTGTATGAAAAAAAAACGCGAGACTAAAACTCACTTTGCCCATGATAGTAGGCTGTCTACTTATGCCGACCCAGTCGTATGTTTTACCGTCAAAGTATCTAACCGTCCTCATGCCTGCCCAAATCCCTGCAACATTATTCTAAACAATTCAATGATTCGGTATTTTACAGATACGAGTAGAGATTCCTATCGCAGATGATTTTGGTGGATTGGAATGATTTGAACTTCTATTTTACAGATTTTACCTATTTACAGTATCTACTACAAGTACTTTCGACTTTTCAAGATAGTAAAAATGATTGTTTGCCGCCAATCGAAAGAGATGCTTATGATTAAAGGTATTATGCATGAAGAAAGTTTAAATGAAACGTGGCTTTAGGACGTTACCAATCCAATTACAGATCAATATATCAAGAATAATACTGTCCCACCAGCATTCGTTGAAGTTCGGTAGCATATGTCGGAATGTCAGCTGAAAAACATCACCAAAAGATATAAAGGGCATCAAGGTAAAAGCACAAGAGACGTCCTTATAGAAATTCATATAGAAAATTACATAAATCTAAAGGTGATGTTACTATTCTGACCTCCATAAACTCGAATCCGATAGACAAAACCCATAAGAGAGGTTGACTACGAAATCATTATGGCCTTTCCCCACCATCCAAGTACATGAGCGACGACAAATTCATCAAAAAGTGTGTCCTAATTGAAGGTAAATTAAACAAAACCGAGGACCGTTTAGAAACCAGATAAGCACACTAAACGGTATTTAGAAAAGGAGTCGTAACAGAAAATATAAAGATACATTGTGAAAGAAGAATTCATACATAAACGTTCTTAAACCTGCTCGTAGGATTATCAGGCACGTAAATCCTGCAATCAGCACCATAAGACCTCTCTGGAAGTTCTGCAACAAAGTACTATATAATGGAGTACAATATATTTTTGTATACACGTCTCTGGTGGACAAGAACGATCATAAAAAATAGCTTGAAGGGCGTTTTTTGTGGCACCATGAGTGCCAAGAAAGGCGCCTTTAATGAATACAAGGAAAAGAAGCAGAGTTGATTACCAACACCAAGATCAGGATGCAGAAATTTCATGAATTGCCGGGCATCATCACGCTTCTGAATGTAGCCAACATTTCAAAAGTAGCATCAATACAAAAACAGTTAATGGAAACTGCATATGAAATACCAATCTACCAACTTTTACATCTCAAACAAACTCCAAATGTGACAAAGGGAGATCCGTACTAGATAATGGACTCGAAAAAATTCAAAAAGCAAAAAAGAACAAGTTGTGTGTGCCTTGAAATCAAGTAATAAAGGTTTATTTTTCATGAAAATACAGCAAAGATAATGCCAAATCACCTGAAAAAGCAAAAAAGTCAACGCAACGAGATAAATGACTGCCAGTCCATGAACTAGGCGCCACATTGCAGGATGAGGTCTAATCAGTATTCTGCAAGGAAAATGAGAGCAACAAAATAGGACACAAAAACACACCTCTATCAATAATCGAGGATGATGTTATTTCAGGCAAGACCCGAAAACAGGATGCTCAAAATCAATCAAAAGCATAAGAAACACACGAACATCTAGTAACTTACGTATCAGGTGCTTGAAGCAAGCAATAAGTGAGAAAAACAGCAATCATTGCCCATACACCTCTGTTCATATGCAGAAAACAGATCACCAACGACTGAATATTAAGATCTGAAAAGAGAAAACGGAAAGCTGAAAGCAATATGAACCTTTTCACTGATGTAAGGGAATCGTTAGTTGCAATGCCTTCAGGATCAAGTGCCCCACTTGCCCAACTAAAAAACAAAATTCAGCAAAATCGAGTCTTCAATACGAATGATTATCCTACAGTGAGTTGAAGCTTTAAAGATTGCAGAGAGATATAGAAATAATCTCACAACATGAATAAATTATCATAATCATATGCAGAAAGTGAGTCTTAAAGAAATGCAATACGCCTTTTGATAACAATCCTGTAAAAATATCTCTCGAGTAAGTAGATGGAAGCTTGCAAGGTCAACAAAATATCCACAAAGAGATAACTGATAACGGTGGCGGCGTTATTAAACAAAAAAGAAAATGCACGTTTAAAGGATGGCTAGTCATGGATAAATTACATTGCTAACTCTAACGCATAAACGGATAAATTATCGGAATGAGAAAAACCAGATGGATGAAGCTTTTTTGTTATCGATGAGAGAAATGCTACACTGCAGCAAAACAAGTAGATTTTGTTGAAAACATCAAAAGCCTGATGGAAACCACAACAATCTGTAAAGGGACAATAAGAATTCTCCTGCTCCCGATATTCACGAATTTCTTATCACCATTGAAACAAAATTAAGAAAAAGACTTTCCATGGATTGAACGGGTACAAAACTTTTTCCCACCTCCAAAATATATACCTTTTAACCAGATAGAAGCCAAGAAAACCAATAGACGTTCTATGTTTCAGTACTAAATTAGATAAACTGCAATGAACATTAGAAAGCAAGTATAATTCATTTGAACAAAAGAACATAAGGGAAAAAAACACCCTAAAAAACATCCCCAAAAAAAAAAAAAAAAAAAAAAGACACAAATCGAAAACTGGTTCTTTTACGAACTAGCAGTTATCAGATAGTCACTAACATGAGGAAACATGCGCCAATGAGTAACAATGTAATGGTACGAGGTTTGTACGCCCAAGCAGTCCATGGATCAAACTCTTCATCAGCCCTTGATGTGTTCATGCTTCCATTTTGCTTAACAACACAATCCTTCTGTATTCCTCTTTTATGACAATTAGTCTCCATAACCTATAATAACAGAGAATCCAATTTCTATCTAAGATATATATAACCAAGTTCATATGATAAATGGATAGCCCTCCATTAAATTCAACCTTGTACCAAACTTTAATAAAGGTCCAAGACTTAAAAATCATATTCAAAGACATACTTCAAAGATTGGGAAACAAAGTCATAAGGCACCCCCATGTGTAGTAAAGTAAGCAAACAATTAACCTCCCCACCCCCCACCCCCCACCCATCCCATCTGCAAAAAAATAGAACAGCAGCAAAAGTGAAAAGGAGAAGCCACAGACAAAAAACATGTATCAAATTCAGAGTAACCTAATAAACTTATTCAATCACAGGACCTCTCAATAGCTCGAATCCTAGCCCTCACTGCATGTTGTAAGAAAGCTAAACAAAAAGGTTTTATAATGCTCTTTTTGCTCAAAGTCGACAACTTTAAACAAAAATTACGGAAAAAATAATAATATTATTACAGCTGCCCATAATTCAAAACCCAAACAAACCAACAGCCAGCTCATGCCAACTCCTCACGTCTATTCATAAGAAAATGGAGAAAAACAGCATAGAAAAAAAACCAGGATTCGAGTATAATTGAAGCAAATAAGAAAACCTTTAAATCAATCAAGAATTAATTTTTTTTCTAAGCCCACGTTACATTAAAATTAATAGAAAGATTCAGCAGCTTACAACAGTGAGTTGATTGGAAATATAGCGGCCGTCGAATCAAACTCCTCGGGCTAGAAAATCATGGGCTGTCCGGAATCGCTTGAATAAATCATTGGTAATTACAGTAACACAAAAAAAATTGACAACCCAAATTGTAGTATTACTCAATAAGATTCCGTATAAGACTGGTGCTTCAAAATAGAAATACTACAATAATTGCAATTCAGAGAATCCAATCAAGGGGAAAGGGACATGGTTTGATTCTATTTTTTTTTTCTTTCTATTTTGTGATTACAAATGGAAGAAAGATGAGGAGACAGAGAGGAAGAAAGTGGCCGTTAGCGCAGGCGTACGATAGTCAAAGTTGAAATTTTGATGCAGTCTTATGTCAGTGTTTCGTGGATAAATATATACTAAGTTCTACAGAAAGGACGGTGTTGTCTGCAGTGTTTTTTACTAATTAACCATTAATTTACTATAAGATATGTGATTAAACTATAAGCTGTCGCCCTCTACTCCATCTTGTAGGATATTAGAAAAATGAAAGAAATAGGATCAAAATAGAAAAGATAAAGAAGTTACAATCCTCACGTAACTCTTCTAATCTTGAGTTCAACTCGAAGATAAAGAGAATCAAAGCTTATATGTAAGGGAAGTTCTTATCAACACCCTTCATACGTGGAGATGTGGAATATGACATGATCTATACATTTTGTTTTTAAATCGGATTTAAATTGTGTAGTTTATATCGATTCGGATGTCAAATTAACAACACAAGAACTTCCCTATATCTAAACCTTCAAAAAAGAGCTATCTTGCTTCTATTGCGAGACCATTATGTAGTATTTAGCTACAACGGATTACACACAAATTAAAAGTAAAGAATTGGCTTAAACGTTCAAGGATCGATACCTAGCTTTCCATATAGATCGCTATTCATATCAAGCGGTGAGAAAGTTCTTGAACATTAGCCAATAGAAAAAGTTGACTGACCACCAATAATTTTTACTATTAACCGGTCAAATGATTCGTAGTATCTCGCATAATCAATGACGTAAAGATGGATCCATCACCACAAATGGGGTTTTATGGTGACAAAATTCATAAAAGGGTCGGGGGTTTTATGGTGAACATTCAAAGGGGCGGATCATCATTGTGACTTTCACGATATTGTGATGAAATATACATTTGCATATCTCCTTGAAATGTAATTAAGAGAATAAAAACAAGGATATATATACACATATCTCTCACAAAACCGTAAAGTCATGTGAGAGGATCCAACTCTAATAGAATATCGGATAAAGATGAAAGCATTAAATGAAATTTGAAAAAATATATATGATGTTTTGTAGGATGTATTCATTGTATACTGATGCTATAATATATAAATAAGCTTATGAGGTTGTAGTTAAAAGTTAAAACATCAATATATGTATCCTCTCGACCATTATCATCTTTTGGGGTTGAACAAATTAAACCTCATATAAATGGAATATATCTTGAAGTTAACATATATGTTGTAGTAGCAACCAAAAATTTCAGTCAAGTTCTTTGGAAAGTGAATATCATTCATGCATATGAATAAGTGGTCTCCAACTTTAGTACTTGTTCGCATTATAAGTTGCCCCTCAAAAGAGATTTTAAACATGCCAATATTATTCCCATACGATAGTGCAAGCGGTAGCATTTTATGTAGGGCCTTAGTTTGGGGGATATTCTATGCACGACTCCGGCCGATTTAGTGAGTCTTCTATACACAAAAACTTTAAGGTTATCACGCGTGTGTAATTCCTTAAATACACATAGCATCCGTATAAAACTCTAGAGCTTTTATATGTAATATACGAGCCTCTTTAAAACGAAATCCTGTGATGGAATCTTCCTAGTTTGAAATATGGAGTATATTTAGATATACCGAATGACGGGCCCAGATTTTTTTGGGGGACATTCTATACACAAAAACTTTAGAGTTATCACGCGTGTGTAATTCCTTAAATACACATAGCATCCGTAGAAAACTCTAGAGCTTTTATATGTTATATACGAGCCTCTTTAAAACGAAATCCTGTGATATAATCCTCCTAGTTTGAAATATGGAGTATATTTAGATATACCCAGTGACGGACCCAATTTTTTTTTTGGGATATTCTATACACAAAAACTTTAAGGTTATCACGCGTGTGTAACGGTGGCGGAACCAGGAAAAATTTCGGGGTGGTCTTGGTATATAAACTGCAAAGCTAAAAAAAATCCGGGAAACTGCAAAGCTAAAAAAAATCCGGGAAAAAAATAAAAAATGTTGGTAGTGAGATTTGAACTTACAACCTAGAATTATGGAGACTGAAAAGGGTTTGTTCTTAAACCACTAGGATAAAAAGTCTTTTATTTAAGAAAAAGACACATAACATACTAATATTAACACTACTAATAATACAATAATAAAAATTTGGGGTGGGGGGGTGGGGGGGGCTTGAGAACATTTTGTGGGGGGCTTGAGACCATTTGGGGGGGCTTGAGACCACCCTAGCTATAGGGTGGTTCCGCCCCTGGTGTGTAATTCCTTAAATACACATAACATCCGTATAAAACTCTAGAGCTTTTATATGTTATGTATAAGAGTCTTTTTAAAGCGAAATCCCGCGTTAGAATCTTCCTGGTTTGAAAATATGGAGTATATTTAGATATACCCCAATAGTTGTTCCTTTAAGGGGATGATAAAAAAGCATCTTTTGATTTCTTTTGAATGACTTTTAGGTTTTCCAAAACTTTAATTAGTGCATGCTTTGGTTTGTAGTAAATATTTATGGTATGTTTGTTAGGTGAGAATGTAGTAAAATGGAATGATTTTTTATTTCATTCCAATGTTTGTGTATAATTATAAGGTAATGGAATGAAATGCGATGAAATAAAATGAAAATCGACAAAACACGTGAGTGGGTGGGTTGTAGGGTAGGGTAGGGTAGGTAGGATGGGTAAGATAGGGTGTGGTGGGGTAAGGTAGGTAGGAGCATAGGGTAGGTCAGGGTGAGATAGGGTAGGGTAGGATAGGGGTGGGGTGGTAGGTTAGGGTAGGGTTGGGTAGGGTGGGATGATAGGTAAAGTAGGGTAGGGGTAGGTGGTGGGTAGGATATGGTAAGGTGAGTGGTAGGCAGGGTAGGATGGGGTTCTGGGTACGTAAGGTAGGGTGGGGTGGTGAGTAAGGTAGGGTAAGGTAAGGTGTGGTGGTGGTTAAGGTAGGGTAGGGTATGATGGTGGGTAAGGTAGGGTAGGGTATGATGGTGGGTAAGGTATGGTAGGTAGGGTAGGGGTGGTGAGGTAGTGTTGGGTAGGGTGGTGGGTAAGGTATGGTGGGTAGGGTGGGAAGAGAGGTAGGATGCATTGGGGTGTGGGGTAGGGCTACCCCACCCACCTTACCAAACCCTACCCCAACTTACCCTACGTCACCATAGCCATTACCTTACCCTCCCTACCACACCCACCACCCCAAACCTACCATACATTACCCACCACCCCACCCTATGTACCCACCCCTACACTACCCTACCCACCACCCCGTGCTACCTACCTTACCCACCCCTACACTACCCTACCTACCACCCTATGCTACCTACCTTACCCATCACCCCACGCTACCTAACCCCAACCCTTCCACCATATCCTATCTTATAAACCATACCATACCATATCTCATCCATCTTTAATCCACTGCCATGCCCTACTCATTACTCGATGTGTCACATTTTATATAATTTATTTCATTTCATTTTTTGACATTCTAAATGCAGTCATGGAATAAATTTATTCTATTCCTATTGTTTTATTCCATTTCATTCCATTCATACGTAACAAACATGTCGTTATGGCTTTAGTTTTATGTACGTGAAATTACTAGTTGACATACTTCAAATAATTCTCATAATACAGATGTTCTGAGTCATGACTCATGAAGATTGTGGAGAGACACTAGAGATCGAGTTTCCATTCCATTAGGCCAATTCTAGAAAAATAAAGGTGAAAGGTTTATTTGAAAAAAAGTTTCGCCCCAACCTAAAAAAAAGGCTAGCTCCACTGCCTCGATCACCCGACCTCACCTGTGAAAAGTTTGATTGATGATATAAATCGATCATAAATATTCAATAGTTCGATATGCAAAGAACTATATGTACAAATCTTATTGACAAAGAATCGACTTCTCGTAGGTTTTAAAGTAAGCCGACTTTTTTAAAGTCGGTTATCTCACAATCACCTACGAGACGTATGCTCTTGACTCATGAACCAACTTTAACTAAAACGATTTTGTTGGATGTACATATAAGCGTGGTTCAAATAATAGTCTATTATGTGTTTATATATATAAATGACAGCTAACAAGCTAGTAATTTATGAGTTGAACTTTATAGGCGATTATCAAAACTTTTCCATCAATTGCGGATAAAAGAGAATGCATTTCAAGAGATAAAGCACTGATCCATTAAATATTTTCATTTTGTAAAACTGTATTATGATCGTTTGACCGGTGTGTTCTTGTGTAATCGGAGGCCCTAGACCAAAAAAAATTAGGGCCCTCGACCCTATTAATAAAAAATATATCACAACTATTTTTGAGGTATACTATGTTGATGAACATTATAAAAAAATGTAACGGAATTTGATTAGATTTTCTTTCAGTGAATTCGACTATAAATTTGAGTCTTCTACCGTTTTTTTTTTAGCATTGGTATAAAAAAATTTGACCTAAAATATATTTCTATTACACGAAAACTATGCTAAAATTATAATTTTTGACAGATGTCCTAGCGTGAGCTTTTTGACTGTCTTAGGACGGGCCCAGCACATGACGATATTTTAATGTAGAAATAAGACAACATAGGTTGGATATGCTTAAAGCCTTTCTTAGGATATTCCTTCACTTATAATAATCGGATAAAACACAAATAATCCAAGTTCATATATATATATATATATATATATATATATATATATATATATATATCTTATCTTATCGTATATCTTTAAGAAGCCAGAGGGTATGTCGCGATTAATTGCTACTGGCCACCACTTCTTGGTTTGACATGCATTTTTTTTTTTTTTTAATTTACTTTTTGTTTATCGACGCGTGTCATAATTAGTAGTTTAAATAAAAGGAGACGGATTATAAATCACTCTTCACATCACATTAAATATTTTTATTATTTTGAACAACATAACGTCGGTGGAACCGACGTCCGTTACTAATCTGACGCCACTAAAATTGACGTTGGAATACCAAATCACTTTTTATATTTTTCTGCATCAGATGACGTTGGAACCGACGGCCGTTTGCAATCTGAAAGTCCACCAAAATTGACGTTGAAATACCAAATCACTTTTTATATTCTACGGATCGTTTGACACGTGGTTTTTTCTCACCAAATAAATGATCACGAGATCAATAGCGATTCATTCATTAATTATAAGAAATAGAAATGTTATATAGAAAATGAGTAAAAAACATTTTCAAACATATTAATCGTGAAACACATTTTCGTGAGCCCTCGAGGCCACGCTGCCACCCTCCTTGGCGACACTTGTACATTTTTTAACCTTTGTATTTTTTATCAAACGCAGTATGCGTTAGTAGTTTGTGCTGAAAAGGAAAAAAAAAGGCAAGACCGACGGATTATAAATCACTCTTGACACCACATTAAATGTTTTTATTATTTTGAACAACATAACGTCGGTTGAACCGATGGCCGTTTGCGATCTGGCGTCGCAAAATTGACGTTGGATTACCAAATCACTTTTTACATTCTTCATGTCGTTTGACACGTGGTTTTTTTATTTTATTTCTTATCTTATCTTCTTATATTCTCTCTATAATAAGAAGTCAAGAGGCTGTCTTGCAATTATCAACATGGCGGCTCTTGCCTTGCCACGACACGCGCCAATTTTTTTTTTTACTTTTTTGCTTTTTTATCAAACGCAGATCTTGTTAGTAGTTTGTAAAGAAAAGAAAAAAAATTGGCCACGCGCATGACGGATTATAAATCATTCTTCCCACCACATTAAATGTTTTTATTATTTTGAACAACATAACGTCGGTGGAGGGTGTGCCCACAATTGACCACCCTCTTGGCTTGACATTTGGCAATTTTTATTTTTTTTTATCAAACATGTACCTTTAGTAATTTGTGAAAAACAAGAAAAAAATAATAGGCCACGTTTGACGGATTATAAATCACTCTTCACATCACATATGTTTTTATTATTTTGAACAACATAACGTCGCTTGTGACGGATTATAAATCAATCTTCACACCACATTAAATATTTTTATTATTTTGAACAACATAACGTCGGTGGAACCGACGGCCATTTGCAATACGGGCGTTACTAAAATTGACGTTGAAATACCAAATCATTTTTTATACTCTTCAGACCGTTTGACCGTTTGACGTTGGAACCGACGGCCGTTTGCAATACGAGCGTCACCAAAATTGACGTTGGAATACCAAATCACTTATTATAATCTTCGCCAGCTTTGACACGTGGTTTTTTTTCACCAAATGAATTAACACGAGATCAATAGCGTATTCATTAATGATAAGAAATAGAAATGTTGTATAGAAAATGAGTGAAAAACATTTTCAAGTATATTAATGAGTGAAACACAATTTCGTGAGCCCTCAGGAGGCCACGTGGCCACCCTCCTTGGCCGACACATGTCCTTTTTTTTTTATTTTAACCTTTGTGTTTTTTTTATCAAACGTGTATCGTTAGTAGTTTGTGCAGAAAAAACGAAAAAAAAGGCAAAACCGACAGATTATAAATCATTTTGACAACACATTAAATGTTTTTATTATTTTAAACAACATAACCGACGGCCGTTTGCAGTACGAACATCATAAAAATTGACGTTGAAATATCAAATCAATTTTTACATTCTTCATACGTTTAACACATTGTTTTCTTTTCTTCTTATCTTATCTTATCTCTATAAGAAGCCAAGAGGGTGTGCCCACAATTGGCCGCATGGCCACCCTCTTGGCTTGACACATGACATTTTATTTTTTATTTTTTTGTTTATATTATCAAACGTGTACCGTTAGTAGTTTGTGAAGAAAAGAGAAAAAGAAAGGCCACGTGTGACGGATTATAAATCACTCTTCACACCACATTAAAAGTTTTTTTATTTTGAACTAAATAACGTCGGTGGAACCGACATCCGTTTGCAATAAGAGCGTCACTAAAATTGACGTCCTCTTGGCTTGACACGTGACATTTTTTTATTTTATCAAACGTGTACTGTTAGTAATTTGTGAAGAAAATAGGAAAAAAGACCACGTGTGACGGATTATAAATCACTCTTCACTCCAAATTAAATGTTTTTATTATTTTGAACAACATAAAGTCGGTGGAACCGACGTCTGTGTGCAATACGATCGTAAAAATTGACGCGTTAGATGCAAAATCACTTTTATATTCTTCGCACCGTTTGACCTTATGACGTTGGAACCGACGGCGTTTGCAATCTGAAATGTCACCAAAATTGACGTTGGATTACCAAATTACTTTTTATATTTTTCAGACCGTTTGACACGTGGTTTTTTTTTCCTTCTTATCTTATTATTATCTTATAGCCCTCATGAGGCCACATGGCTACCCTCTTTGGCCGACACGTGTCCCTTTTTTTTTTTGCCTTTGTGTTTTTTTTTTGCCTTTGTGTTTTTTTTTTTTTTTTGTTTATCAATCGTGTACCGTTAGTAGTTTATCAAGAAAAGGGAAAAAAAAGTCAAGACCAACAGATTATAAATCACTTTTGACACAACATTAAATGTTTTTATTATTTTGAACAACATAACGTCGGTGAAACCGACGACCGTTTGCAGTACAAACGACACTAAAATTGACATCTATTAAATGCTAAGAATATCTCCAGTCATGAACCTATTAAAAGATTTATGACTGTGCCACATCATCCAATTTATAAACATTTTCTTCATAAACCTTTTATCTACAATCATAAAACTTTTTACACTGTCACATCATTACTTTATAAATCTTTTATTCATTATACATAAATATTTTATAACTTTATTTATTATAACATTTACCCACTATATATATATATTTAATTATTTCGTACAATATAATTAGAAAATATTTTTTTTTATTAAAACCTTTTGTTATTGGTTGTGTAAATTTATTTCTAAAAGCAGTATTTTTTTATAACACTCGTACCTGTATGAAAGAAAGAATAAATATATAAAACAAAAGTCAAAAAAGAAATGGGAAAGCAAAAGTAAGGAAAGCTGCGAGAGTAAAAAATAATATAAAATTATCCAGCTGGAATGTTATAACCGGTTTGTGCAGATAAACCTTTAACAAAAAGTTTTACACAGTCGGCATCATTGCAATGGTATCAAACATTTTGGTAAAGCTTTATCTTTTTTTTCGGTTAAACCTTAATCGAAATGGGAATGAATGGAGATGTTAATCGCAGTTCACAAGATATCGAAGAAATCGTCACTTTACGGGATTGAGCATCAACCTCCACACTCAAGCCTCCTGGTCCAAATTGTAATTACAACACTCAATGCCCTTTTTACTAAAAATTACGTCCTGGAGGACAACTTTATCTTTTTTGAACCGCATCATTGGAGGTGCCTCCTTGGCCGACACGTGTCCCTTTCTTCTTCTTCTTTTTATTATTATTATTATTATTTATTATTTTTTATTTTTACCTTTGTGTTTTTTTTTTGTTTTTTTTTTCTTCTTCTAATGAAACGTGTACCGTTAGTAGTTTGTGAAAAAATGAAAAAAAAAGACAAGATCGACGGATTATAAATCACTTTTGACACCACATTAAATATTTTTATTATTTTGAACAACACAACATTGGTGGAATCGATTAGTGCGTTTACAGATCTGACGTCACTAAAATTGACATCTATTAATTGCTAAGGAGGGCGAGCCCTCATGAGGCCACATGGCTGCCCTTCTTGGATGACACGGGTCCCTTTTTTTTTAACCTTTGTGTTTTTTTTTTATCAAACGTGCACCGTTAGTAGTTTGTGAAGAAAAAAAAAAAAAAAAAAAAAAAAAAAAAAAAGGGTTATAAATCACTTTTGACACAACATTAAATGTTTTTATTATTTTGAACAAAATAAATGTTAAGGATGGTGTGCCCTCATGAGGCCACACGACTACCCTCATTGGCCGACACGTGTCCCTTTTTTTTCTTTCTTTTTTTTACCTTTGTGTTTTTCTTTTTTGTTTTTTTATCAAACGTGTACCGTTAGTAGTTTGTGAAGAAAAAGGAAAAAAAAAGACAAGGCCGACGGATTATAAATCACTTTTGACACAACATTAAATATTTTTATTATTTACCAATTTGCAATCTGAAATCAAATAAAATTGACATATATTAAATGCTAAGGAGGGTGAGCGCTCATGGGGCCACGTGACTACCCTCCTTGGCCAACACTTGTCCCTTTCTTCTTCTTTTTTTTATTTTTATTTTTTACCTTTGTGTTTTTTTATTTTTATCAAACGTGTACCGTTAGTAGTTTGTGAAGAAAAGAAAAAAAAAAAAAAAAGACAAGTCCGTCGGATTATAAATCACTTTTGACACCACATTAAATTTTTTATTATATTGAATAGCATAACATCGGTTGAACAACAAAGTTTTGCGTCATATGAGTCATTAACTAAATTGGCATCTATTAAATGCTAATGAGGTGAGCCTCTCATGGCCACGTGCTACCCTCCTTGGCCGACTTTTTTTTTTTTTTTTTTATTTTTTTTTATTTATCAAACGCAGCATGCACAGTAGTAGTTTATGAAGAAAATGTGAAAAAAAAAAAGAAAGACCGACGGATTATAATCACTTTTGACACCACATTAAATATTTTTATTATTTTGAACAATATAACGTTGGTGGAACCGACGGTCGTTCATATAGATCTGCGTCACTAAATTGACGTTGGAATATCAAATCACTTTTATATTCTTCATACCGCTTGACACGTGTTTTTTTTCCACCAAATGAATGAACACGGCACTCAATAGCGTATTCATTAGTGATAAGAAAGAGAAATATTGTATAGAAATGAGTGAAACACGTGGCGTGGTTAAGTTTACGCCATTAATTTCATGTTGGGGATCTATTCTTTGGTATTATCGTTGATAACGATTTATATTAGATTCGCCACGTCACTTTGACCACTCATGTACACTAGAGTGTGTATATATATATATATATATATATATATATATATATATATATATATATATATATATATATATATCTATATATAATATATAGAGTAATTTTAACCCAATTACCCGATTGACCCGCTCCATACCCGACCCAAACCCGTAAAATATGGAGAAAAAAAAAATCAAACATACCATAACTAGAAAATTCGGCTACCATAATTAGAAAAATCAATTAAAATTTGATTTCTCTAATAAATACCCTATATTTCCCCATATTTTTCTAGCTAATATTCATCTCATTTCACATTCACCTATTCCTCATTTCCATTGGCATTCTAAGCTATTACATTACATTGTCTAATTTTTATAATGCTCATTCATGTTATTCAAATCATCTATACATCTTACTTGATTCATCCATTTGTGCAGACATTTAGATTCGTGCAACGCATGAATTGAATCATCCTTTATTCGTATATCTAGCTCCGTGAAAGGTATGCATTTTTGAATTTATGTTTTAATTTTATTTGTGCATATTTTTGTTACTTTTTTAGGGTTTAATCTGAAATTCATAATTTTATGGTTTAGGCTAATATTTAAAAGGTTTAAATTGTTGATATTCATATTTTGTTATTTTTTCAAATAAAAATGGCGGATTTTTTTAAATATTTTTCTTATGTCATTATTTATATGTAGTTGATTGTGCAGACAATTAAAATTTCCATGAAAGGTGCACGAATTTTGAATTTGTGTTTTATTTTTATTTGTGCATATTTTTGTTATTTTTAGGGTTTAATCAAATTCATAATTTTAGGGTTTAGGCTAACTCTGAAAGGGTTTAGGCTGATATTCATATTTTGTTATTTTTTCAAATAAAAAATGGCAGATTTTTTAAATATTTTTCTTTTGTCATTATTTATATGTAGTTGATTTGTGCAAACATCTAGCTCCATACAAGGTACTAATTTTTGGATTTGCGTTTTATTTTTATTTGTATATATTGTCGTTATTTTTTTAAGGTTTAAGCTGAAAATCATATTGTTAGGTTTTAGGCTAATTTTTTAAGGGTTTAGGCTGATATTCATATTTTGTTATTTTTTTTCAAAAAAATGGCGGATTTCTTTTATTTATTTTCTTTTGTTATTCTTTATATGTATTTGATTTATGCAGACATCTAGCTCCGTGCAAGGTACGAATTTTTTAAATTGTGTTTTAATTTTATTTGTGCATATTTTTGTTATATTTTAGGGTTTTAAGGAAAATAGTATACTAAGGAAATTATTGTTATTTGTTTTAAATTTTTTAAATTAGGGAGGAATATAGTATATAATAATTGATTAAAATCACAATCAATCATAATTATTAGACAAATACAGAAAAATGTACGAATATATTACCTCAAAATAACTACTTACAATTCACACTAATTACTAAATATACAATAACAAATCAACACACACTTCACAATAATTACAAAATTTTAGGGTGTAATACAATAGTTGATTAAAATCAGAATGCATCATAATAAATAGAAAAATGAAAAAAATTTATAAACCAAACATGATACAATAATTGTTCAACGAAAAATTGGAATAATTTGAAAATATAGACTGAATATGTCATTTAATACAAAATATTCTCATATTAAATACATCCTTATAATTTAGTCATCCTAATTAATATAAAATATTCTTAAATTCATGGCACTTAATGCGAAATATCACATTAAGTTTTTTTTTGAATGTCACATTAGGTTATAATATTTACTAAATGACAAATTTAATTTTACCAATCAATGAAAAATATTTTATCATCAAATAAAATTTTGATAAATATATAAATTCAACTATGTCATTTAATACAAACGAGACATTAAAAACATCCCTTATAAAATATTTGTCCAAAATAATGTCAAATAATCTTAAATTTATGTCACTTAATGCGAAAAAAAAATTCATTAAAGTATAATATTTAAAAAGTAATATAAGAAATTTTATTTTCTACTAAATATCATCTCACTCCAATCACACTACTTACAATTCACAATAATTACAAAATTTGGCTTTTTAAAATTTGATTTTCCTAATAAATAACCTCTCTCATGAATGTGACACTATTTAATTACAATATTTACAATTTGCACTTATTACAAAATTTGACTTTATCAAAATTGATTTTTTGAATAAATATCCTCTCTCTCTCTCCAATCACACTAATTACAAATTTTAAAATTTTTAAAATTTGATTTTTATAAGTGATAACCTCTCTCTCCAATCACACTAATTATGGTTCACACGAATTAAAAAAAACTGACTTTCTAAAATTTGATTTTCTATATAGAACCATTAATAGACAAATACAACAATAATGATATTTATAGTATAAAATATTTGATTGAAATAAGAGTGAATCATAATTAATAGAAAAATACGAAAAAATGAAATATCAAAAAAATTCAAACAAGCCCTAATTACTAAATTTGATTTTCTACTAAATAACCTCTCACGCCAATCACCATACTTACACATCACAATAATTACAAAATTTGACTTTTATTAGAATAATTTAAAAATATAGATAATCGAATATGCTATTTAATACAAAATATTCTCATATTAAATACATCCCTATAAAATAGTCTAAGTTTTTTTTCAATGTCACATTAGGTTATAATATTTACTAAATGATACATTTAATTTTACTAATCAATAAAAAATATTCTAACATTAAATAACATTTTGATAAATATATAAACTCAAATATGTCATTGAATACAAAATATTGCGACATTAAATACATCCCTTATAAATTATCCATCCTAGAATAATGTCAAATATTCTTAAATTTATGTCACTTAATGCGAAATATTTTTTCATTAAATTATAATATTTAAAAAGTAATATATGAAATTTGATTTTCTACTAAATATCCTCTCACCCCAATCACACTACTTACACTTCACAATAATTACAAAATTTAAATTTTTTAAAATTTGATTTTTTTTCCTATTCAATAACCTCTCTCTCAAATGACACTATTTACAGTTTACACTTATTACGAAATTTTATATTATCAAAATTAATTTGTCTAATAAAAAACTTATCTCTCCAATCACAAAATAACCTTTCTCTCCAATTAAACTAAATCACATTTTGAATGATAAGTAAATTCAAATAGTTATGTGAAAAAAATTCAAATATAATAATTAATACGAAATATTCTTAAATTAATTCATGTCCTATAAATTAGCCACCTCATTTAATGACAAATATTCTTGGGGTAGTGGGTAAGGTAAGGTAGGGTGGTATGGTGGGTAAGATAGGGTAGAGTGGAATGTTGGGTAAAGTAGGGAAAGGTAAGGTAAGGTGAAGTGGTTGGTAGTGTATGGTTGGTAGGGTAGGGTAGAGTATGGTAGGATAGGTTGGGGTAGTAGGTAAGGTAAGGTAAGGTGATGTGGTGGGTAAGATAGGGTAGAGGGGAATGGTGGATAGGGTAGGGTAAGGTTGGGGTGGTGGGTAAGGTATGGTGGTATGATGGGTAAAGGTAGGGTAGGGTAAGGTAGGGGTGGGTGATATATAGTGGAGTAGAGTAGGTAATGGGTAAGGTAGGTATGATGTCGAGGTAAGATATGGTGATATTAGGTAGGGTAGAATAGGGTGGTGGGTAGGGTTGGGTGAGAAGAGATGTAGGGTATGGTAGGGTAGAGAGATGATAGGATAGGTTGTGGTAGTATGTAAGGTAAGGTAGGGGTGTGGGTGGGTAAGATAGGGTGAGAGTGTAATGGGGATATGGTATAATAATGTGTGGGGTGGTGGGTAGGGTAGGGTGGAGAAAGGTGGGGTGATGGGTAAAGTAGGGTGGTATGATGGGTAAGGTAGGGTGGGTGATAATGGAGTAGAGTAGGTAATGGGTAAGGTAGGTATGATGTCGACGGTAAGATATAGTGATATTGGGTAGGGTAGGATAGGGTGGTGGGTAGGGTATGGTAGCGGTGGGTAGGGTTAGGTGAGAAGAGAAGTATGGTGCAATGGGGTATGGCGTAGGGCTACCCCACCCCTTCATCTATATCCTACCTTATGAACCATATCATGCCCTACTCCAGTCAACCTTAATTCACGACCCTTCTCTATTCATCACTCAATGTGTCATCTTTTGTATAATTTGTTTCATTAATTTTGCATATTCCAAACGCAGTAAGAGAATTAATTTATTCCATTACATTCCATTTCGTTCCTAATATGTTATTCTCATTCAATTTCATTCTGCACAGAATAAACATACCAATAAAATCTTCTTTTCATCATTCAAAAAAATTATTCTTTTAAAATATATGTTCTCTCATGCAATGATAAAAGCAGAAGTATAACGACAATTATCGGCATCAGTATAACTTTTGGACATTTTGTGTTGTCTGTTTTTGACTTATCTAAACGAATACTAATCTTAAATAAAAGAATTTTAATAAATAGCATTACAATAAGTTTGAAGGTTTTTGTTTTGTAGTACATGTTATGCATATTTGAATATAATCACATTATTATACATCCTCAAAACGATCTTGAGTTATTTACTAAGATATATATATATGATGGAGCCACTTCTCAAAAATCACACACTATTTGTGTGTGTTATATTTTTCAAAAAGTGTGCTATGTAATAATAATAATAATTTGTCATTAATTGTTGTCAGACAGCCTACAGTGTTGTCATTTTATATCAATTATTATTATTAGTAGTAGTAGTAATAAGTGCATAGTGATTATTCCATAAGGCTCTGGGACCTGGGCAGAAGGTTATAATGATGGTTTTAATAAAAGAATAAAATTGTCATTTTCCTGTTGGTGGCATTGGGTCAACTTTACAATATGCTTGCCTTTGTGTGCATCACTACACATCCTTTACTGTATTCAATCTTATAGCTAGGCTCAACAAAAATTTAATGAAAAATCCATATGTTGTTTGATGAATATGTCATGTGTATGTAAAAAAATATAATAGTTTATGTCTGTTTGTATATATGATACTCGTTTAGCTGAAGCTCTCTCAAACGGGGAGTATATATATTATAGTTTTTCAAAGTTTTATGGCTAATGTAATTGGATTTTTTAGCTAAGGTATTGACGTGGGTATGGCCTTACGTCGTACACGTGACACCTATTGGACTATTTCGGATATTCTCAACATCATGGGCCAAAGGAGTTCATCTCAGCAACGGGCCTTATATTTTGTATAACTTAATTCAAGGAAGAACACTTAGTCACGTATGCCCTAGCTCGTTCAACCGACCTGTTCCAAGCTCACTTTGGTTCAGAAACCTCAGCTCAAGGCATCTCATTATCGTCAACATCCTGTGTTCGAGGTGGACAGTCAGACCATTTATATAAGCAGATAATATTTCACGATGGTAATTGTCACAATAATGATCTCACAATTCCCGCTCTTTTATTGCATAACCAACAGACCACCCCATGATCCAAGTCATTCCCTTATATTATGCAACATAGCAATAGCAATCACCCTCACGTCGGAGGCCTAAAACATGATTTTGTTAGTTATCAAAATACATATTGAAAGTGTGATGCTGCAGGAAAATAAAGGAACAAAATTAAGTGGCACAAAACCCTAAGATGTTTAGGCCCCTCTGCATATATATATATATATACTAGTCTCGTGACACCGTGCATAATGCACGGTGCATGCCCATTCCAGATTGGTATCTATCATTTTGTGGGTATCTATCATGCCCATTTCAGATTGATATCTCTCAAGTGGAGTGGAGTCTTTGGGTTGGAAATCGAAGGGTATTGTGTGGGTGGTTAAATGAAGGGGTAGTGTTTATTTAGCCTAGATACAATGATATGAATTCAACCCCCCTTCATCCCACGTTTGATATTGTAAGCCCACATCTCACACACCACTTCCCAATAAAGTAACACCTGTTATAAAATATATAATATATATATATATATGGATGTCCATTCAAGATCCACATTATGTTATTTATTGTACATCATTAGTTACATGTATTGATTGTTTACATATGTTGCAAGTTCTTTTCTTATTCCATATATTAAATACATAGGATGGTTCACATCCTTTAAGCTACTATATAATACCAATGTTCTTGTATTGTGTGTATAGAAGTGATGTAAAGTGTAGAAAATAAGTCTACTTTACATTTTCTCTTGTGTTTTGTTGTATTGATTCATTTCAATATCAATTCTTCTATAACACGTTATCGGACGAGTCTCTACCCGTTAAAAGCTTACAACCGTAAATGACAAAAGAGGCTTATTTGCTATGGAATCCGAGTCTTCTTGTCCATTGCCAAATACAGATAAGTTATTCTTCTTTACTTCTACATTGGAAACATGGAAATAGCAATTCAAGAGCCGTGTGTACTACTAGTTTTTCGTGATCTCTACCGAATGAAATTGCCTCATCGTTACAAAGTGGTTGTGCTTTGCCATTGTGAATCTTGAAACTTGATGTATAATATTTGGAGTTACATCGAACCATATGATCTCAAGGAGTTGCCTTAGAACCAAAGAAATTCGGATCAATGATATATTGAACATCATAGTTGTTATGATGGGGATAAGAAGAAGGACATTGATATTCTCATTACAAGATATTTTGTTGGTGAGAATTACCATCAAATGAAGTATATAAAGGAACCCAAAATTATCAAATTGGTTGCTCTCGGTATATTATTTGGAGATCTTTGATCTGTCTTTTCGATGCTACTTATGTGCTAAAGTATTGAGGTAAATTTTTGTTTACATGTTTCAATTCAATTTTTTTTTTTTTTTGAATGATTATACTACAAGTATTTTGATACTAGTGACATTGATATCAATAAAATGATATGATATCAATCGAATAATAATATGATCATATAAAGATGATCAATATTTTGAAAGTGTATATATATGGATATGAAATCCAAGAATAGCCTTTGAATGGCATAAAGTGAATATAAAATTCACATAAATGGAAGATGAATCTTCAGATTGATTAAAGATGATGACGGCATTTGATTATCGAGAGTGCGACAACGCACGTCATACCGTGAAAAAAATCTCAATTTGAAAAAATGAGAGAAGCAAATGATAATGTATGAAAGAGCCATTTTTATAAGGCTTCAAAAGAGCCATTGAAATAAAAATGTTCAAAGATGTATATTTATTGATTACAAATACAATTTCGACGTAAATGTGTATTAGAAAAGCTACATGCCTTATCTTCTGGTTTATATTATACAAAAATAACAAAGAAATTTGAAATTCATCAAGTAGTAGACCAAAAGTCTATGGTTTCTAATGATTTCATGATATGACATGATCGCCTTGGGCATCCCGATTCCACAATGATGAGACATATAATAGATTATTCACATGGCCATTCGTTAAAAGGTCAAAAAGTGTTAAATTATAGTGAATTCTAATGTGTTGTTTGCTCATGGGGGAATTAATTATTAAACATTCATCGGTTAAAGATGATCTTTGAATCACCTACATTTCTAGAACGAATTCGTGGGTGATATATGTGGACCCATAGATCCACCGTGTGGACCTTTTAAATATTTTATGGTGCTAATTGATGCATCGACAAGATGGTCACACATATGTTTATTATCTACTCGTAACATGCATTTGCTAGATTGTTGGCTCAAATAATTAAGTTACGAGCACAATTTCCTCGACTATCCAATTAAGAAAATTCGCTTGATAATGCCGGTGAATATTCATCACATAAGTTTGATGATTATTTCATGTCAATTGGAATAGGTGTGGAACATCCCGTGGCTCATGTTCACACCCAAAATGGCTTAGCCGATTGAAACAAAATTGTTCGAAATAAAGCTCTATACTCTCCCAAGTCTCAATTTTTTATTGATATACATAAAAATGGTATCATATCGAGACATACAAAAATGAGGACTTACTCATGCTAATAATATTTTCTCGATGACTTGAACAATATGCTTGAAAATGATGACATATATGTCCATTCCTAGAAGAGAATGTGACCAATATAATATGCATGAGTAGTGCAATGATATATGTACTATATTACATAATAAGATGCATCATGTTATACAATTTCATTTCAGTAAAATGAATACGATCAAATATATATAAGATACATCATTCTATACAAGTACATTCATCAAGTGAATGTCATCAAATTAAAATTCTAAGATGTATCATTCCATTTAATGAAGTGAACGTGGAAATATATTATTCTTTTGAAGATATCAATTACCGTGATCATACCAAAATCGCATAAACGGATGAAACGATATTGAAATGTCAAACTCTATAAGTGATTATTCAAGTTCCCGCTTGAAATATATTCATGAAGTTTGTTGATACTCGCGTAAGAGGATATCACATAAAAATGTAGAATCCGTCACGGTTATTGCAAATATTCGATATTGATTGTGATAAAAGTATTGTCCGAGATTTGCGGGAGGAAAAATAAATACAAATACATCAATTCTCATAACAAAACATTATAATATAAATGAACATGAAGTTCATATTTGAAAAGTCGTGATTGAATCACGTAGTACCCACATAGTGTTGACAAAATTTACCAGATTAATTAAGAACTCTAAAAGAGTCATCAATGAATGTTCTGGTAATATAAAAATCACGAAAAGACATGTCATAAAATAGCTATATAGCATATCAATATATAAGACACAATAAGCATTGTCAATCTCACGTGAGGGAGAAGATGAACATTAAGTTAATTGTATTATTTTATCAAAACCCCCAGATGAATGTCAAAAATAATGTGTATGATTCTTGAAGAATTTGAAATGACTTAGTGCTATATATATGTTGATATTTATTCTAAACTCATGAAACGATAAATTGTTTGTTTCAAAATATATAAATCTCATAGATATGAGATAGTTACATAAATTTTATGATTATTGGAAACAAAAGTCAAATAGCACTTGATCATGAGGTTGATTTAGCAAAAATCATTGTGTTTCAAAATGTGTAAATCGCTTGAAATGAATGATGGAGCATCAAGTTACTGTACTGGTGCAATTACTACATATTTAACGAAGATCATTTCCGGCATTAGAGGGAGATAAGAAAACCCATTTTAAGATATAAGAATGCCGAGAAATTTTATAAAGATCTTCTACGCATCATTCAAACTAAGTTATGTAAATAGTTTAACTTGCATGTATTTAGCAAGGAATCACGAGATGCTTTATTGAATATAAAGAGTGACTATTTATAAATGCACCAAATCAAATTTGATTGATAATAATATCTATGCGAAAGCGTAGAAGACCGATCGGTGTAATAAATAAAAATCCGCGGAAAATAAATTCGATATTGATATTAAGTCGCTTTCATGAAATATCTCAAGAGATTCGTCTTGAAGGTGAAAACCCTAATAGATTTGCACGTGCATCAAATGATCAAATATTGGGGTTGCGGAACAATCGAGATCCATATATTGATAAGGATTTGGTTTATGCTAGCAATGAATATTATGGGAGAATTTTATTAAATACTACCACGATCGCCCGACTTGACATCGTTGCCTCATATTTTGTTATTATATAATCTGATCCGTAACCTAAGTCAAAAGTTAAGTGCTAGAAGCACATAGATCGGAGTGAAAATGAAACAAGCAATGGAGGTGATATTGACTTGAAATTTTGGTTCTTTAGTGACCGAATATTGATTTTTATCAATTATATTCTCCCAATACGGATAACATCATGTTCCGCTACTTAATGTCTCTGGCAAGAATTAATAATTTTTATATGACGTTGTGACCGTATATTTATAGGTCATTAGACGTATTTATATGAAAATATATGATTGATTTTAGACATGAAAATCGCAACCTGTATATATTGTTGAGTTGCAAATGTCGTTATATTGCTTAAAATATTCATGTTAAAGGTAAGAAAATCAATCAGTAAATTCCCTATGAATAAGGGATATATATAAATAGCTCATGCATAATGACATGAGTTGTGTGATATTACATCCCCTATTTTTATTTAGAAGATAATATTGATTGTGTTGCAAGTGTTGCACAAGTAGTGGGTATGCCAATTTTTAGCCCTACATTTAAATTGGACTTTAAAAGAGATATGACTAATAAAAGTACGCTATAGTGACGATCTGAAAGATTTGTTCACTAAGTTTTTCCAACATCTATTTTGGAGAAATATATTTATAGTATTGAAATGCGTACATTTGAAAGATTGTTGTCGCTGTGGGAGCAATGCGACAACTTCAAAACAATCATGATATGCTTTGGTCCTGGATTACAATGATTGTACTTTTTTCCCTTTAACTAAGTTTTTCCCACAGGGTTTTCTTAGTTAAAGGTTTTAATGAGCGTCAATTACAACACATAAAACGCATATGTCATGAACTATTTTCCTTGTCTAGTTTTTTGTCCCACCGGGTTTTTTCTAGCAAAGTTAATAATACGTGACATATAATGTTATGCAACTTAGATAGAGCATTCAAAACAAATTTATATTCAATGATCTTTGTCTACTATTACAATTCACGAAGAAGATCGTTCATCTCAAATTCAGAATATTTATTTACATAAGTGGGAGAGCACATGATCTTCATAGAGAAATGAAATCAATATGCGATGAATCAAGTCAAGTGTTGATTCGGCATTCAATTACACTCAAATGACGAAGAATTGTAGCATTATATGGTATTCGATTGATATTTCAAAGGACGCAAGAGGAATTATACATCATACCTTTGCGAGATGATGATCTACAAATAAAAATGGGATGCCAGCTTGTTCGAGATCAAGTCATCGATTCGATCTAATTATTCACGTACATAGCTTTCTACACATTCAAAGAGAATATTTCAATTTGCCGATCCGAAGATCTCAAATATTGATTTCATCAGGGGGAGTAATACAAGCACGAACGAATATGTACTCTTTTTCCTTCACTAGGATCCCGAAGGGTTTTTCCTAGTAAGGTTTTAGCGAGACATATTTTTCGTGTAATGGACATCCAAGGGGGAGTGTTATAAAATATATAATATATATATATATATATGGATGTCCATTCAAGATCCACATTATGTTATTTATTGTACATCATTAGTTACATGTATTGATTGTTTACATATGTTGCAAGTTCTTTTCTTATTCCATATATTAAATACATAGGATGGTTCACATCCTTTAGGCTACTATATAATACCAATGTTCTTGTATTGTGTAGATAGAAGTGATGTAAAGAAGTGTAGAAAATAAGTCTACTTTACATTTTTCTCTTGTGTTTTGTTGTATTGATTCATTTCAATATCAATTCTTCTATAACAACACCTATTTTTATTGCGCTTATGTAGATTATATTATTACATTACATATAGTATCTTATATAAAAGTAGTAGTAACTATAATAAAACTATGTACATGTCGCTATATGATAGAAATAAAGGTTTGATAAACTATAACAACAATAACAACACACTAACTTATTTTATGACCTTTTTTTTGAAAGGTTAAATTATTTATGAAACTCCCATAAAAATATTATTTCAGAAAAAGAGAAAATAAAAACCGAGAAACGGAAACATTTGATTATACTATACGGTAACGAGTGAAAACATCCTGTAATTTTTTTTTACGAGAACACGTTAAAAACGGAGACATTTTAAAAAGCGCTATCTCACAAGAACGCGTTATAAACCGAAACTTTTTTTTTTTGATAAGAACTATTAGTCAACAGAAGAAATATTTTATACCATCAATTGTATTTGTATTTATGGTAGTCAATTATATTTATTGCTATAAATATTTAGGACCTAGAATCTTCTTCCAATTGTATATATACACACCCATTGTATTCTGACAGGTAAGATAATATATACACATTTATTCTCAAATCTCTTTATTATTATGGTAGCAGAGCAATCAGCTCTCCTTGCATAGCGCCCACTCTTCCCACGTTTCTTTCCTTCCTCATTCTCCAAAAATATTGACATCATCTCTGCTCTTCTGCTCTTCACGATCTTCTCCCCTTCTTATCATTATTATTATTATTATTTTCTTTTAGTTTTTTTTTTTCCTTTCTATTACCTGCTTCTCCTTCTTCCTACCTGCATACATCCCTCCTTTCACCATCTCTCAACCAACCGATCTCCATGTCCACCATTTCCACTGAAAGCTCCTCCCCTAACAACCAACCGGTTGTCTTTAACTCTCTTTCACAAACCCCATCAAATTAGATGCCACGACCTATCTTTGCCTGGGCTTTTCAACTCAAAACGCTGTTCACCGGTTACAATCTTTTTGGCTTCATTGACGGGACCAAGCCATAAACCGCCGCGCGACCATCACCACAAATGGTGTTGCTCGACCCAATCTCGATCATGACAACCGAAACGCCAAGACCAAATTGATTTTAAATGCTATTGTCGGCTCCTCTCCATCATCGCTTATCCGCTCATTCTCAAAGCCAACACCGCCTTTGAAGCATGGAAAATTCTTGCGGATGTTTTTGCTAAGCCATCGCGTGGACGGATCAAACAAATTAAGACCTCGCTTAAATCTCTCCGCAAAGGCACTCAATCAATGTCGATACTACAGACTCGGTCAAGAACAAGGCTGATGAACTTGCCTTGTTGGGGGCACCATATGATCAAGACGATCTCACGGACTTAATTTTCGAACAATTAGGTGATGGTTACAAGGACATAGCTCGGGCTATACAAGCTCGAGATACACCAATTGGATTTGAAGAACTCATGGAAAAATTGCTTAACTTTGAACCACAAACCACTGAATTGCAGCCTTCACTGTTTGGCCCTGCCGCTCTCACACTCATTGCTTTTCGCCCGCTTCGCCAAACCACACACCTCCTGGTCTTCTTCCCCGACCAACACCTCAGTCCTGGCGTGGCTCCACTGATAGTTATGGTCCTCAGTCTGCTCCCCAACGTGGCCGCAAGCCCTATTTGGGCAAATGCCAATTATGTTCTACACAAGGACACTCGGCGAAATGGTGCCCACAATTTCGAGTTCAAGCCGTTTCACCCGCTATACCAACTCCCCAACAAGAAGCGCCTCAACAAAATTGGCACCCCCACAACCCCAGGCACATATACGCGGTCCCCACCTCGCCTCCTTGGCTCTTGGGCGGTGGGGCAACAACATCACATCACGTCTGATCTCCAGAACCTGTCTCTCCACACTCCGTATCATGGCTCTGACGACATCATGGTTGGCGATGGCAATACACTTCCGATCACCCACACCGGTTTGTCATCCTTACCCACTTCATCCTCTCATACACTTACTCTTAATAATGTGCTTTGTGTTCCTCAAATTTCCCGTAATTTATTATCTATATCTCAACTTTGTCAAAATCACAATGTGTCCGTTGAATTCTCACCCTCTGACTTTATTGTGAAGGATCGCATGACCAATCTTCCCCTGATGCGTGGACCCGTTAGAGATGGACTTTACGAGTGGCCTTCTCGTCCTTTACTTGCATTCGCTGTCAACCGCACCAATCAACACACTTGGCACCACCGGTGGGGACACCCAAAGAAGAAATATTTTTCACCAATTATTTCTACCAATAAATTAGACGTTGTTTCCGCTTACTTTTACGCATTGTCCTGCATGCTTTGAAAATAAAAGTCACAAACTTGCTTTTGGTTTATCGTCCTTGAATTCTTCGCCCTTTAGAAATTATTTTTCCGATGTATGGACGTCTCCTGTGATGTCTAACGAGGGCTATAAATACTACATCATTTTTGTTGATCATTTCACAAAATACATATGGTTCTATCCCCTACAACATAAAAGTGACGTCGCTACAATTTTTCCCAAATTTAAGGCCATTGTTGAGAATTTCTTTGAAACCTCCATTAAAATCCTATACTCCGACAATGGTACCGAATATACGGTGTTACGCTCATTTCTCACTACTCACGGTATTTCACACTACACCACACCACCCCACACCCCTGAACATAATGGCTACTCGGAACGTCGTCATCTACACATAGTGGAAACGGGTCTCTCACTTCTCACTCACTCTCTACTCCACTCACCTATCGCCATATGCCTCGCCACATTGTGTACCTAATTAACCGCATGCCTACCCCCACTCTCTCCATGAAATCGCCTTATCTATGCATCTTTGGGAAACATCCCAACTACAACAAACTCCGTTCGTTTGGCTGCCTCTGCTACCCGTGGCTCCGCCCCTATACAGATCATAAACTTCAACCTCGTTCCACCCCGTGTGTGTTTCTTGGCTATTCCCTCACTCAAGACGCCTACTATTGCTATGACACTTCCACCTCTCGTATGTATGTTTCTCGCCATGTTAAATTCATTGAAAATGTCTTCCCTTTCAAAACCCAACACATCCAACTCCCACAAATTCAACCCGTCCCCGACTACGACTACTACCACCTCCCCACCCACACTTATTCCACCCCACCCCACACCTGAATCTCCCTCAACCACCTCTGAGTCAACTTCATATCCAATAAATTCCCCCACCCCACCTACGCCTACCTCGCCCCCTCCTCCCGCTCATCCTATGCAAACCCGGGCCAAAAATAATATTCACAAACCTATCCAAAAACTTAATCTTCACTCCCATCTCCACACTTCCTCCGACGTTGAACCTCCTCTATTACCCAAGCCCTCAAACATCCTAAGTGGCGCTCACATGCAAGAAGAGTATGATGCTTTAATGCGCAATGACACCTGGGATCTTGTCCCTTATGATCCTACCTTTAATGTGGTTGGTTCTAAATGGATCTTCCGCATCAAACACCTCCCTGATGGTACAGTAGAACGTTACAAAGCTCGATTAGTGGCCAAAGGATTCAATCAACGACCGGGTATTGATTACATTGAAACTTTTAGTCCAGTTGTTAAACCTACTACTATTCGTGTTGTGCTGTCTTTAGCTCTTATGCAGGGGTGGTCTCTTCGCCAGCTCGATATCAACAACGCATTTCTCCAGGGTCACTTATATGATATTGTTTATCTATCACAACCCCCTGGGTTCACTGACACCACGCATCCAAATCATGTTTGCAAACTCAAGAAAGCAATCTATGGCCTTAAGCAAGCTCCGCGCGCGTGGTATGAAGAATTGAAACGATATCTGTTATCCGTTGGTTTTCGAAACTCTGGAGCTGATACTTCTTTGTTTATTTACTCCAATCACTCGGTCCACATGTACATATTGGTCTATGTTGATGACATTATTGTCACTGGAAATAATCCAACGGCCCTGGATCAATTCATTCATGCCCTATCTACTCGGTTTGCCCTCAAAGACCTTGGCTCACTTTCATATTTTTAAGGGGTGGAGGTCATCCCCAACTCGACGGCCTCCTTCTCTCTCAACGGCGTTATATATCTGAACTTCTGACCAAGCTAAAATTTTCAGAAGCCAACTCGGTTGCCACTCCTCTTCCTGCGGATATCTCTACTCTCACAGCTCAGACCGGCACTCCACTGGATGATCCCAAAGCATACCGCATGGCTCTGGCGGCCTTGAATACCTACTTTTACTCGCCCGATATTGCCTTTGCCGTTAATAAACTCTCACAATACATGCATACACCCACGGATGTTCATTGGTCTTATGTTAAACGCATTCTTCGCTATTTGGTTGGCACGCCCCATTATGGTCTTGATTGTTCTCGCCACTCCCAAACATTCTCCATGCATTTGCCGACGCCGACCGGGTGGCAATAAAGATGACTATGCATCCACCAAAGGCTCATGTAGGTATCCGGGCCGCAATCCTATATCCTGGAGCTCAAAGAAACAGAATCTTGTTGCTCGCTCCTCCACCGGCTGAGACATGATCCAGAGTCGCCGCTACTCGAACTTCACCGGGTCGCCACCTACTACAAGATCTTGGTTTCTACCCACACGATCCCCGCCATTTATCGCGACAATCTCGGACTACCCAATTCGTGCTAATCCGGTTTCCATTCCCGCATGAAACATGTTGCAATCGACTACCACTATATTCGTGACAACATCCAAAATGGCCGCCTTCGAGTCTCTCATATCAACAACAAAGATCAATTAGCCGATTCTCTCACTAAGTCTCTTCCAAGCCTCGCTTTTCTTCATCAGCGTGACAAGTTGGGACTCACCACGCCCAACTTGAGGGTGGTATTAGTCAACAGAAGAAATATTTTATACCATCAATTGTATTTGTATTTATGGTAGTCAATTATATTTATTGCTATAAATATTTAGGACCTAGAATCTTCTTCCAATTGTATATATACACACCCATTGTATTCTGACAGGTAAGATAATATATACACATTTATTCTCAAATCTCTTTATTATTAAGAACCGAAACATTTTAATAAACGTTGTTCGTAAATAATAGCGGGTATAAACGGAAAAGGAAAAGAAAAATTATCAGATACAACATACGAAATAATTTTCGGAACAATATAAAACAAACAACGTACGAGGAAAAGAAAAAACACCATGAAAACAAGTTATAAACCGAAGACGCGAAATACTAACAAAGTACTCCTTGTATAATGCAACGACCGAAAAAAAAAGAATACGTTAGAATCTGAGGGGGAAAGAAGCATAAATATATCCTTGTATAATGTAACGAACGAAATAAAAAATAAAATGTTACGAAGTCGATATTTATAATAAAAATCTACAATGAAATAAAATCAAAATACAAAACGATATAATGTAATACAATAAGATAAGAAATCGGATAAAAATACCCGAAAGCGTCGCAAAGATCGAAGGAGGTGAGAAGAAAAGAAAAGACAATATATATATATAGATACATATATATGTATGTATAGGTGAAAAGTTAGTGGATACGGAGAAGTGAGAAAAAATAAAAAAAAAATTCAAAAGCGTCGCTATAAGTCGAAATATGTACTACCATGGGGAAAAAACCGTCGCTATAAGTCGAAATATGTACCACCAAGAAAAAAAAAACCAAAAATGCCGGACCAATCAGAGGCCGACACGTGGCAACACCAAAAGCTTCCCTCAAAGCGCCCCTTGTTCCTTTATTAGATACTAGCGGGGTTTCGGCCTTGCAACGCAAGGCCCTTTTAATAATAACATTTAGAAATAGGTTTCTTCAGTTCAAAAGGTCAAAACCTGCTGGAAAATCTGAATGAAAGCTAAAATCAAACAGAGAGTTCATCAACAGGTAATAAACAACAACCTCTAACAATCAAGTGCACCATGATCACCTAAACTTCAACCCCAAAAAGATGCCAAAATAAGGCAGTAGAAAGTAATTCTCAGCAGTTAAACACGAGGACAACAAATAAAAACCAATTACAGCAGCTAAACATGGCCTGAACATATTCACAGCAGCCAAACATAAGCAAAATAGCATCTATATTCACAGCAAACAGCTCAAAAATCAGAAAAAACATCAGCCTTTAAAAAATTGTTCGTAAAAAAAAACATGAGCCAAAGTAAAAGAACAACCTGATGAAGAAAAAAGGGGGGAAAAAACTAACATATTGACAAACAAAAAAACAATGTCAAATCTATTCTTCAATCCAAACAGATGAATAGATCAGTAGAATTCATTTGATTTAATGACAGATTCGAACCAGTATATCAAACTTTTATATTTATAGTAAATAAATAATTTAATAGACAAACAGTAGGGAAAAACCAATGTCAGACTAAGTAGCAAACTAAACAATTCAACTATATGATGATTCATGGATGTTGCAAGGGCTACCTCAAACGAGTATTGAATGTGCAATCTGATCTAGCAAGATAGTGTTATACCTTTTCATCAAAATGTTGTAGTTGGGCAGCGGAAAATGGAACAAGTTTTTCTGCAAGTAAAGAATCTCAAAAACCTTATAGTTATTAAGTTTGAAAATGAATAAAATATAATATAGTGTGAATGGTGGAAATAGCAGTGCTGATGTCCAATATATGTTCTATTTCAGGAGAAACAAAAAACTTACCAGCATCCTTGTAAGCTTTTGTTTTCAGCCAATTGTTTACCTTTGATTTATTATCAAAATACCCAGGACATTGAAATAGTCACATTAGATGGAAACAAAATAAAAGATAGAAACAAAATAAACTATTCAAGTTATGGCCTTTATTATCTGAACCTGAGGGGTAGCATGCCCAAGAAGTTCATGTGGTATGCTCTTCTGGTTCCTTACACACAATTTGATTTAGAACCTGTGAAATTAAACTCGCACAATTTGATTTAGAACCGCGAAATTAAACTCGTACAATTTGATTTAGAACCTTTGAAATTAAACTTTTTGAACACTATAGATAGGTAAATGCAAGGGTTCAAAATGTTCAACTTATCATCCAACTTGAATAATGTTACTATTTCTAAACACTCACCTCTAAATTGTCATGGATCTGCAGCCTAGTCTGTTGCCATTAACCCTATAAAAACAAATGGTCATACTCTCTTTGTCATAAATTCCCACACAAGAAACTTCCATTGCGCTGCTTGAAAAATAAAAAGACATACATGTAAACCAATCACTTGGACAAGTATATGAAAAGAAGAAGAAAACTTTGTTGGTAAAAATATTTTGGGCAGTACCAACCACAATAGTTTTGGTCATGACATCAAGCATCCATTGATCAACCTTAAACAAGGATTTCTCCGCTAGCTCTACATTAGTGTGTGCTTTCCCAATTCAAAGAACTAAAAAGATATAAGTAGCAAGATTCAAAAAGATACGACCATTTTAAATTACCTTTATTAGAATTTCTAAAAATTGGAAACATAAATATTTTACACATGCAAAGAATAATATGGAAAAAGAATTATGATAGTGTAAGTTTACCTGACATGATTTTGGACTATGTTCTGCAATCATAAAAACCGAAAGACAGAAAAGTTTCACAAATAATAGCTCCAATCCATTTAAAATGTTTTTCAAAGTTCCTAATGTATCATGTATGTGGGAGGGGCACGATATTGACAAAGTAATGCGCAAATGACTTGCATCGATCATTTTGAAACTCAATGACAAGGCCGGGTAAAGGAAATAATAATCAAAGTAATATTGATTGAATTCAGTAAATAAGGATGATAATAGATAATTAAAGATGAAAGCCGTAAAGACACTTATGTTGAAAATTGTCAACGGCTTCCTCATCAACAGAGACTTGAGTTAGACAGCCGTCCTAATCAAGTCTGCATAGCAGTTTTTGAGATCTGAGGTATAATTTCATTTTTTTTTATCAGATATGCTTATAACATCACCAAACAAGAGAAAAATCAAACAAATATGAAAACGTACCAAAGAATCTATAAATAAAACATCATACTACCATTGGCATCGTCGTCACCTGCAAAAAATTATACACAAAACAACCATACGATACCACATTTTTCAATGCTCCACCAATAAATTGAAATCATGAGAAACAGGATATCAACAAAAATCACAATATAAAAGTTAAGCAAGAAATCTAGAAGAATCTTCAATCTACCATGTTTTAGCTAAGCCAGCTTACCAAAGTTTAGTTTTCACTGAAGGTCTCTTGGGTTTGCTGGTTATCCTTCTGCCCGTACTGCTTGTTTATAGTGCACAAGTTGTTTAAACTCCCCACAAAGATGCAGTACATGTCATTTATCCCACAAAACAACCTTTATATATATATATATATATATATATATATATATATATATATATATATATATATATATATACCAAATTAACAATAGTAGAATCATTAGATGATCTTACCCACCACTGACATAACATTTGCAAAATTGATATGTTTCAAGTTTCAACATATATACTATTTGTCTTGCTAAAAATGTTTTCTTCAATCAAACGGGATCTCATCCTAAACGTATATTATATATATATATATATAAATTAGTTTACCTCTGTCATCATCTACACCAATCTATTATCCATTCATCAATTTCATGTGCAGTCTTCTAAGAAGACATTACTCTTAGCGGAGGTAGAGCCAACACAACCATGTACATTATTGATTGCAAAGGTTTATACACGTATAATGCAGATCATTAAATACTCCTTAAAAAGAATAGCCTCCCTAATGAGGATATTTGGTATACAGTAAGGCCTCAAGGTTAAAATAGCCTCTATTTTGCACAACTGAATAAGAATTTAAAGTCAGTGAGAAAAACCATTTTTCTTTTATGTATGGTAAGATGAAGGGGAGTTGCACCGGCAACATTCAGCACCATCCGATGTTCAATCTGAAAAATGAGAAATCATGTTAGTCAAAGTCCAAGAGATTAAGAGAACAATTGGAACTTCAATCGAAATCTTTTAGCGATCATCAATCCCTGCATTACGAAAATATAAGAAGCTGCATCTGGTAGAATCAATTATGAGTTTTTACTCTACCTTAAAGAAAGTACATAATGAGAGAGAAAAAAATGTATGAGATGCATATTCAGATTGAAGACTAAATGCTATATGAATCCCTCAATACCTGCGTCTTTGATCATCTCATTTAGTGTCCCACCTATGCATCTTCGATCATACTAAAAGCAATACGGATCCCTCAATACCTGTAAGCACTCAATAGTCGTTCATAAGAAGCTAAAAATAGAAACAAAAGAAAAGGAAGCCAAACTCATCCGATAATCCATATGCTACCAAAGTAAAAACAAAGGCTCATAGTGTGTACAATAACCATGGATAACAAGCACGGCATTTCAAATGGTGATGATTTCTCTATAAAAAAAGATTATTTATTTATATACCGAGGGCGCTTGCAGGCGAAGAGGTTTCTTTCTCATATCAGCGGCAATAAAAGCCTGAAATAAGAAATAAAAAAATACAATATTTTTAGATGTAAAAACCAAAACCCATATAGAGAAAAAAGCCTGAAATTAATACATGTATTAACCGTAACTGGAAAAGCTTCCTTGTCACAGTACTACTACAACAGTAATAAATTAATTTAGACTTCGGCGATGAACCAACAACTCCCTATCATCGTACAAGCCACATAACTAACAAGATGACACAACATATCCAATCGAAGCTTTACAACCGAAAGAGGTCTTGGATTTGAAGCAAAGAAATATGACCGTGTAGGATTCCAATATTGCAACAACATATAACATAATAAATTTATTCATACAATCAAATAAACGGAACTCCACAAGTTACCTTGGGTTCTTCATCCAAAAAAAACTCATCAACCAAACCAGTTCCACAAGGCTAAAGATACATACCTTTAACATACCAAATCAGGTCATTTGCTTCTGTAGAAGATCCGAATCAGCAAATAGAGAACATGAATACGAAACTGGATCAATACCATGATTTAACATTGCCTCCAACAGTGACTTTGCTCCAAACCTTCACTTTTTTTCAGGAGGCCCTGAACAATTGCATTATATGTAAAACTATCGGGCAGACAACCAAATTCTGTCATTTTAGCTAGCAACTCTTTGGCATCCTCTAACAATCCTTTCGGCAAAATGAAGGCTCTTTTTCTCAAACAAGAATATTGATCATTGCAAATGTAAAAAAACAAAAAACCGAAGACAAAATTTCACTTCAAACTAAATGAAATCGCTACGAAACTAAGACAATAAGTTATTAAAGTTTCAACTGATAATAAATTCGACTTACCTTTTTGTTATCATTCTGCGGAACTTCATTCTCCTTCGTCTCAACATGAACAATTTCAGGTGCAGAGAAAAGAAAGAAACTCATCAGACAAAGCTTAGCTTCCCCCTCAAATTAGCAACCTTTTTTCCAACAATTAATTGAGTATATCACCCAAATGCATAACATTTATTAAAAAAAAAACACACAGAAGCTCAAATTCGATTGATTATAGCTATGATTTTCAACATGTAAGCTACTGCCCAATCAAGCATACTGTCAAGACTGTAAGCTATACTCATTAAAACAGTGATATTGACCATGCTGAACAAAGGGTGGCTGCCAAGTAGGAGAATGAAAAGAAATCAGCACAGGATTAAATGCATATCAGAATTTAAAAAACAGAATCAGCGTTTAACAAGGAATGAATAAACCTTGTCAAGAACTGAGTGCAGGGTTCCTTGGAGTCAAGCCTTCTACAGAGGAAATCAACACATGGTTGCTTGAATCCCGCATCAAATCAGAGGAAAGATCAAGCCTGTCACACACAACATTCACGAAGATGCATTCAGCAAAAAATCAGGACAGCTTTCCGAATTAAATCGATTTAATAAAATGATATTAACTCAGGAAAAAGGAATTACGAAACTTCCCTGAAATAGGATGTCGGAAAGCATGGATTCAAAAAATACAGCTTCGGTTTTGCCCACGTGAAAAGCAAGAGCTACGAAAGGCCATGCCTTTAACACAGCAAGGCTGCCAATCGAAATATACCAAAAGAATCAGTATAGTATCATGAACATATCAGTCGTTTAAAGTTCATATCAATTCAAATCAGAAAATAAAGACTAAAAGGAGACTTACCTGAAATAGACAAATTTGAAGGTTTAATGCTTCGATTTTGAGCACTGGGAAACGCCAATCCACCAGAGTATTGAGGAGCTGTGACTGGAGGGATTGGGGCGGTTGGGGGAGGAGGGATGGGCAGCGGCTGGGAATTTGGAGGGCAGTAGCTGGGGGTTGGGGAGATCGGTTTTAGGGTTTGAGAATTGGAGAAGATGAATAAAATTAAGTTGTTGTAAATGTAATAAATTCGTTTTTTTTTTCCTACTGGACCGGACCAAACATGAACAGTGTCAAAAGGATGGGCTGGGCCGATGATGAACAGTAAAATGGAGAACCAATCAGAAAAAAACAAGTGTCGATCAGGGGTTAAACCATTCCTTTCTATTAGATAGGTAGAGATTAAGATATTATGACATAAAAATGGTGGTCAAAATCTTAGTCTGACTATTTGTGTTTTGATACTAAGCTAGTTGTACTTGTAGGGAAATGTTATGTATCTGAGTGGCTGTGATTTTCCCTTTTTGCCACACAATTGGGTATCATTTGACAGCCCATCATTTGTCTTTTCCTTTGTAAAACAAAGAAATCACAAGTTACATTGTCGGAGTAATTTGATGAAAAAAATATATTAATAATTCTATGATTCATTCACCATATGCATGATTTGGGGCTCTCTTTTTTTTGGGGGGGGGTTTATCATCCTCAAAAGTCGGTTCAAGATCGATCGAATTTAGAAATAAAATCTTTCGAGTTTGTTTCAAAATGAGATTTAAGAATTCTCGAGTTCGGTTTTGTCAGACAATATACTTAGATAAATAAGGTTGTGTTCCAAAATGAGTGGTATTAATTTATAAAATAAAAACAATACAAAACGCTGCTATCATAACAAGATGCCTGTTTCAGGCAATGCAAAATTACATGTAAATAATTACATAGCTAGCAGTTCAGCCACGCAGTAAGAACATACAAAATACAAGATACTGGTTTAATTATTATACTTTTATTCCCTAGCTAGGGGCTAGGGGCTAGGGCTAGCTATATAAATACTTGCACAAGAAAGCAATTGTCATTAATATATCCTTATATATACCTTATCTCTAATTATTATATAACAAAACTCAAAATGGCACCAAAATTATCAATTCTTCATGTTTTTCTTTCATTACTTCTTCTGATGATTGTAGTGAAACACTGTCAAGGTGGAGGAATTTCAATCTATTGGGGCCAAAACGGAAATGAAGGAACTTTATCTTCAACTTGTGCAACCGGCAATTACAAGTTTGTGAATCTTGCGTTTCTTGCGACGTTTGGCAACGGTGCAACGCCGATGATCAATCTTGCTGGTCATTGTGATCCGTACACCGATGGATGCATCGGTTTAAGCTCCAACATAACGTTTTGTCAGTCGAAAGGGATCAAAGTTATTCTTTCGATCGGTGGTGGAGCCGGTGGATACTCACTTGCTTCGGCTGATGATGCCAAGGACGTTGCAACGTATCTATGGAATAACTTCCTTGGAGGTCACTCGTCTTCACGCCCTTTAGGTGACGCGGTTTTAGATGGGATTGATTTTGATATTGAAGGAGGAACAGGGTTGTACTGGGACGATCTTGCTAGGTATCTGTCTTCCTATAGCAGCAAAGGTAAGAAGGTTTACTTAACGGCAGCACCCCAGTGTCCGTTTCCTGATGCTTGGGTAGGGGTTGCTTTGAAAACAGGGCTGTTTGATTACGTTTGGGTTCAGTTTTATAACAACCCGCCATGCCAGTATTCGTCTAGTGACTTTGCTAGTTTCGAGGATTCATGGAAACAATGGACATCATCGATTCCTGCTACAAAGATATTCTTAGGGTTGCCTGCTTCTACTGATGCTGCTGGAAGTGGTTTCATTCCTGTGTCGGATTTGAAGTCAAAAGTCCTTCCGGCTATCAAAGGTTCTAAGAAATACGGAGGCGTCATGCTATGGTCCAAGTATTACGATGATCAATCCGGTTATAGCGCTTCTATTAAAAACGACGTTTAAAAGTAGTATAAAATGCTCATGATTAATTTTCATACTGATCTACTTCTTGTTTACACATGTATATATGTACATATAATATGTTTGTGTTCACTAATGCAAATGATGTAATATATTATGTTACTTTACACCTTTAAATGGTAACTTCCTAAGTTCCCGATAAAAGTCCTTCTGTATAAACACGACTGACATTAAACTCAAACATAATGAATGAAAAATGATAAATTTTCAATCGAGACAAATTATAATACTAGTACAACATAACTTTTTGGTAGTGACACGAAAAATGGTCCAAAGCGCGACGGATAAAATACCTTTTAGGTTGAATTGTGTATTTTTGTAGAACAAAAACGAGAATAACGACACTCAGTTTTTATGAACGGAACATAACATCATTTTACACGTAGTAGAATAATTTGTTTCTCAAAAATGAATGCTACTTTCTCTGACAGTATACCATAAGTTTTTTTTTTGTTTTTTTTTTTGGTTTTGAAAAACCTATAACTTTACGTATCTGAAAAGATATCACAAGGTCTCAGTGCACACCCCATGCACACTCCCAAAAGCAAAAACATATCATCAATGTACATGTCTCACTTCCCTAAAACCCTAGTCCGGAAAAACCAGAGTAGGAAAAACTGGGTGGTAGGAAAAGAGTATGAGCCCATGTACATTGGAACCACTCTATCTAGCTAAAATTAAAAGTCAAAAATAGCAGCATGCAATCTTTTTTTTTTTTTTTTTTTTTTTCAGATTTGACAATTAATATCGGATGAGTTGGATTTATCTCACTTTATTATTAATGATTGTAAAGTTATACTTTCGTTTTTTTCTAAATTCTTTTTCTCTTTTGTCAGAGAGAGGAAATACTCCGCCACCTTTTAGCGGGAAGGTGCTTTCTTTGATAGAAACTTAAGAATGGCGAATTTCTACGCCGTCTGCGAATTTAATCATGACTTGCTCGTCTCGATTTGGTGAAATAAAAATCATTTTCCTATAAAAAAAAAAAAGATGAATGCTACTTAAGTTTATTTTCATAGGACGTCCTTTCGATTTTTTCTGAAAATAATGTTACTAATATCACAATAATTAGAAACAATCTTTTAACCAATAATTTATTGAAATAGCCAAAATAATCTAGGACAGTAAGAAATATCACTACTATCACTACATTTGCGAGACAATAAGTAATATAACATATTTTAATAATAGGATTTATATATTGATCGTCTATCATAATAAAATTATATGACACAATTAATCACAACACATTTAATCTACGACCGGCGCCTGTTATAGCGAAATTTAATCTCTTAATTTATACATAAAAATTCAATTTTGATTTCCACCATATATTAGGTGTGTGGTCTCCAAATAGATCGACAGTGATATCGTTAACGATGTTAAAAGGTTATATTGTACCATTGTTTTTGCTTGCGAAATTTTCCGGCAACATACATCAATTTGATGATGCAAGTAAAACCACCGGCGGAGCAGATGCAGATTGATCACGTAAAGACACAAGCCGGTTGTAGATTTCCATCACCATTCTGCTATCCACCATTTCATTCCTATATTCAGACATCAACACAGGATCCGACCCGCCTTTGCCAACCCGTTTTCTTTTGATCTTCTCTCCTGCTGCAAGAGTCATCATTGCATCAACATATGCTTTGTGAAATTTCTCCATCAGCAGCTTCAATGGCGATAAGAAGAACATCATGGATCCCAGTTTCTGCAGGGCCTTATTCTTTTTATCGATCAAAGAAGTAGTAGTTGTTTGGTTTTTGCTTCCCAAGCGGTTTATCTTTAGCTTCTTCTTCTTCTTGATTCTTCTTGATGCGTTTTGAATCTTTTGGTACCTTCTTCTTCGCCAGTATCTTTTTATTCTCATCTTCAAGAATTCAAGAGGAGGGCTGATGTCCATGTTTCACGATCACTGTGTGTGTGTGTGTGTGTGTGTTAGAGAGAAGAAAGAAAGAAGGAAGAATGTTAATTTGCAGCGGTATAGAGTGCCTGCCACACACTGAAGAAGAGTGCAGTATTTATACGAGAAATTGGCTTCTTTTATATATACATGTATTAAGATATCAATATTTTACCATAATAATAATAGTTAAAGGAACTCTAACGTCAACGATGCTGGATCTCATTTATAAATAAATCCGATCTGTATTTTTTCTAGTGACAATTAATCCAAGAATAATTTGGGAACAAAGTACGATAGGGATTGTATTCTATCGGCGCGATAGTTTCTTTCTCGAGTTCTTTCACGTATCCAATGTGAGTAATTTGAATTAAGTCTCACGTGGGTTTGATTTTATAGGGAACGCCTCGTCCCTTTTTCTTGTTCAACAAGTATGAGGATTCTTAATTCCTAAGAATCATCTTATGTAAATCCTTTATTTTAGGGATTATTATATACGAATTAAATAACATGATCAATTAATACATGATATCCTAAGATTCTTTTTCACGCTTATCCTACAATATAGAACACGCTTAAAATATCGGATAAGGGAAGCTTCATCCGTCCTGCGGTGAGCTCCTCAGACCATCATGAGCTTGGACGTATTGCCCAAACTCCGGCGTGACCGAGCCGTCCTACGGAGGTCAGATCGGGAGAAAGAGAATAAATATATTATATTGTATGTATTAAGATCCATTTATCAAACACTTGAAAAGTGTAGTTTGTGTGAAAAACTATCCATTTGTCGATCTTCATAGCCACGAATCTAAGTTATATGGATCAGCTGCCTAAACTATCCATTTGTCGATCTGTGCATGCTCTGTAGAGGTTGGAATTGGCATAGTGTTGCAAATTAATTAATTAATTAATGTTAATATCAAATCTCTAAATTATATTGCACTAAGTATATGTAATGACGACATTTTCTCTAATAAAAAAACAAGTATGTACTTACAAATTTTACCGGCTGATATCAAACATTTCCCTACTGTCATGCCTCTACATTGCACCATGTGGCAGAGTCTTAACGTGCATCTCTGTTGGGTCAAGGAAAGAAACAAAGTTCATTTTCATTGGAGGGATCGGATTCGATTCGACCCACCACTTAAAGGCGCTCAGATCCTTCTTTCTTTTTTCTTTTTTTTTAAAGTCTTTAAATGCACCACACTAAATCCACATAAGACACCACAACAATGTTAAAAATGGTCATGTACTTGGGTGCCTTTAAAGGCAAGGACAACTTTAGCATGGAGTCTTTAAAGACGACTTTCTTTTTCCAGCTCAAAACGGTGTCGTTTTGAAAACCTACAAGCACAACAAGGATTATCCTCTGTGCTCACACTTTAAGCCCAATCTATCCATCCTTGAAAGAAAGCAATAGCAATAGCAAAACCATCTTACAAATAGCTCAAACTACAAATTACAACTAACATACCAAATTAAAAAACAAAACAAAACAAAACAAGAAAACCCTTAATTCCTATTGTGTGAAAAGATCTTATAGCATATACAAGGAGATCGAGAAGAACTTAGTCCTATTATGCAAAACATCATCAAATCAAACATTGTCCTAACTCAATACCTTCTCCCTCTTTCTATGTCTTCAAGGATTGAATTTGTGTTCATCGAAATGCCGTCAGATTGAGCATCATATACACCACTCTCTACTTCTGGTGCGCGTACACCCAAACAGCCTACGTTTGTTGACCCGTTGTTCCCACTTCGTGACTCCTCCAACATCTGGAAATACATGTGAGGTCCCCATCCTATTGCAGCAGAAACATGTCACTCACACAAATGGTGTGTGGGGGTACAACAAAGACTCTCAACACAAGGATTTCTCGAGGCAGAAGATACGTGGGTGCACAATTTTAAGAAACATATAGGATACGTTGCACAGGTACAATTTTCCACATCCTCTTCATTTGACATATCCAAGTTATGGTTATGCATATATACGAATTTCGTGATCCAACTGTGAAAAAAATATATATAATTTCGCCCTCAAGTGTGTGTGTGTGCAAAGTATCTGTGTCGGATACGTAGAAGTAACTAAGGATAACAAAAGAGAGCGAGTACCATCAACGTCGTACGGTGGAGGAAAGAATTGCAGGTAACAAAAAGAAGCAACTGTAAGTCCTGAAAAGGGCAAAAGAGGTAAAAGGTAGTTAATAAAAAAAATAAGAAACAATAATAGTAACTATATGATGAGATTATGACTATAATAGTAAGGGCAAACCTAAAAGGCCTCCGGTGAATACGTCTTGCCAATGGTGCCAGTAGTCATCAACTCTAGAAACTGCAACTAAAGCTGCAATAAGCAATGGCAGGAAAATAATGCACAGCTTTGCTACATGGCCTTGACGATCAAATGCTCGTATTTTCCCCGCCAAGTACAACGCAATGTAGCCAAGACCTGCAAACGACCCTAAAATCCAACACCAGAAAACAGTATGACGTTCATGTTAGGCACCCGAGTTTCTCAACAAGCATATCTGAATCCCGTGTCCAATACAAATTCGCCCCAGGTTTGTATCATAAGTATCCGGTGCGCATCTGTGTTGATACGTATCGGATACGGGACACACGCTACCACACAGAAGTATCAGTGCATCATAACATGTCATATACTAAAAAAATTGGATAAAAAATTGGATGTATAATCCATGCCATATGGAAAATACTAAAAAGGGATTCACATAATTATTTTTATGACAAGCTAGTAGAACACAAACAAATAGCCAAAATCTTACAAGAGGTATGGCCACTTGGGAAGCTTTTATGTCCTTCTTTAATATGAGCCTTCAGTCCAGTACATTGGACACCACCCGTGATAGGATCAAAAACCTAAAAACGTCGCTCTAGGAATAAATTCGATAATATAATCAAATACAAAATCAAGCAAAACTTGTAACTCGTGGCTAGGACTCACCCCTTTCCCATCAGGAAAACACCGCCAAAAGAAATCTGGCCTAGGTCGGCCAACACCGTCTTTGATTGCATCAGTGAGCACCGCGGTTATAAGCACAGCGAAAAGCAAACCTTTGAGAGATACCAGTTCACAAGAATTACGACATTCACAATAAAAGAAGAACAAATAATCAACAAAAGACGAGTTAAATCCAGAATACCTAGTATAGCTTGATGCAGATCATACACATCCTTTCTGATAAAGTAAAATATGATAATGACAGCTAACGGCAAAAATATTGCAATAATCTGCTTGCAAGAAGTATGAAATTCAGACCGTTAGAAACTCATTGCAACATAAGCATAAACAATTTCTAATAAACGGTTTAATAATTATCGAAAAATAATGTAACTTGGCACACAATGTTTCGTTTACATAATGCTAGTGGAAGCTTAAAACAATTTGTATTGCATTGGAATGTAAAGTGGCAAATAAGATCATGATTCTCAGTCCCTACGAATTTGCTTAGGCTCTGCTATGTAGCATAAAGGACATGTTTTTGCAGAGTCAAATCTCTAGACGAAAAAACTATCAAAATCTGAACCCATGTTGCATAGTGTGCCATGTGGCCTTTGCACGAAGAAACGCTCAAGCTTTTGATGGTTTTAGGACTTCAACAAATAAAATACAACACTCAACACCCTATTTCGCTAGGACAAGGAAGCCCATCCGTTTTCTATTAACTCGTCCGTAAATTTCTTGCTCAACCTCTCTGCTTTGTATCATTTTTCTTACAGGATATCCACAAGACTTTTGCAAGAGTAGTCTGTAAAATGATATTGGGCTTCATCAGTGACATCACACCAAACCTACTTTCAAGGCACAAAAGAAATATTTGACCTCCGGAAAGTCAATTCCAAGGTCAATATTCGACTTTCCAAAGAACTAATGTAGACATTCGACCTCTAAAAAGTCGAACCTAAAGCCCCGGTGTCGTGCCACGCCTACAAAAATTAGGTTACATTTGGCCAAGAAATCCCCCCCCTAATGGCCTTTTTCTATCAGGTTCACTAAATCAAAGCACACACTGATTACATTACTATAAAATGAATCTTTGTTCATAAAAAAAAAAAAGTAAAGAACTTCTCAAAAAAAAAAAAAAAAAGTAAAGAATCAAATACTGAAGCAATAACACATTGTATTATCGAGAGGAAACATACCGGAACAGCCCAGAAAGGAACTGTGTTCCCTTTAAATGGATACATCAAATCTGTCATCATATCTCTTCCAATAAAACGATGAAACGGTTCAATCAAATTCAAAACTATATCAATCACCACAAGCAGCATAAGAATCAACCAATCATGCATATGAAATCTTGCTACTTGAACTCCATGGCTTCGAATAGTGTGAGCACCCAACTGAATCTCCGGCATTTTCCACTCCAATTAATCTGGAAAAAAAATCGACTTTTGCTGAAAAAGCAACCAAATTGCAGATCCCACAAAGAAAACACAAAGGAACAATTGCAAAACACAGCCAAAAAGCACCAAGGAGCGTTAAAACAGGGCAAAAGTTGTCTACATTCAGTTACATTTTGCACTCCAATTAATCTGAAATTAAAACATCCATGCTTGCTGAAAAGCAGCTAAATTGCGAATCCCCGAAAGAAAACACAAGGAATTAATTGCAAAACAAAGCAAATAAAACAAAAGCACCAAGGAGCTTTAAAACTGGCAAAAGTCTATACTTTCAGTTGCATTTGCATACAACTCAACAATTACAATATGCACACACACACATACAAAAAAAAAAAATTGAATTACGTGAATCAAGATGTGAACAGTGTGGAGGGTTCAAATTCTGTTTCTTGAAATAAATTTGGGGGAGTTGGGAAGATAAACAGAGGGAATGAAAAGGATAGGGATATTTTTGAATTCAAGATTTTCAAAGTAACAAACCGAAATGGGTACCACTAATACCAGAGCTAGGATGCTAATTCCAGAGCAAATTCCCAAAATTACCCTCACCTGACTTTTTCGCATAATTACTTCCTCTGCAACCCTATAAATACTGTTGGTCCCACGAAATTGCATTCTATCACATTTTTTCCTCTTTTGTTGCTTTACTCTGTTTCCCACGCAGAAAAAAAAAAGTGCAATTTCACTAAATGAAAAATGAATTCAACATGATTCAGTTATACTCCTCTTTTTCTAATTATATGTTGCAGTTGTCAAAATTAAAATTTTATTTTTATATGTCGTAGTTATATTTCTAATACATATTTTAATATTATTTTCGTTTTTAATATTACTTTTCAACTTTCTAGACTCATTCAATCTATCAATCTTTCATATTCATTACACCACAACACTTTCCAAGATTTTTTTTGAAATACTCATTTTTTTAATCTGTGTGTTTTTCTCAAACGCTACATATAATTTAGGAACGGAGGGAGTATATTTTTTTGTTTTAGGAATTCTTCAAAGTTAGTAAAACAAATACATACAATTTCAGAATAATAAAGATTTGCATGTCAAACTAAAAATTATATGCAAAACAAAAAAAATTATATGTGATTTTTTATATCACATTACAGGAAGAAAAGAAAAACCTTCATCTAGGAAAATATGATGCAGAATAAAACTGTCAGATTATATATTAATTGACTGGTTATAATTATCATTTTAATATTTTTTTACTTCAATAACTTATGATAAATAATTCGTAAACATATGTGCTACGTAATTTATTTACTTCGGAAATAGTATGTCTCAAGGTTTTTTTTGTTTTTTTTTTTGGGTTGCTTTTACTGAATTAGCTATCATTTGTTTTTAAAAAAAAAACTATCATTTTGCATTATTATTTTTAATTTGGCATACAAATATTTATTATTCTATCACTATATCTTTTAATTGCAAGGAACAAATTAAAGAATTTTACTGCAACATTATCTAAGTGAGTGAAAAAAAAAACGTTTTAAGCGATAAAAAAAGAAGTACTACTATGTAAGGCTGCTAGCAGAAATTAGTGAATTCAATTTTCCATAAGTAGGATTTTTTTTTTGTTATTCCGTAAAAAGAAATACCTAAACCGAAATTAAAAATGCTGATAATTGAATTTAGAACCTTTTCAGAAAAAAATAAGTGAATTTAGAAATGCGTGGGACCTAACAGTCTGGCATTTGACCAACTGCATTAATTAGGACGGAGAACAACGAAGCAGGAATTATTATTTTTTTTTGGGAAGGAGGAGGAATTAATTAGGTGAAAGAAAAGGTAAGGGTGTTTTGGGGAATCTGCTCTGTAATTAGCATCAGTGCTCTGGCATTAGCAGTAGCCAACCGAAATTCATTTCGACAAAGAAAAAGTAAAAAGAAAAAGGAACAAGAGTGGGGTTACGTGGTGCTGGAGTGAGCTGAAAATGGACTGATGATGTGGAAAAAAGAAAACGACTATACTTTTTTATTGTAGTCATTGATATTGATAGCATACGATGTTTTTATCGTGACACCGTATCAGAAAGTCATTTTAAAGTGTTGATGTATAAAAATTTGATTCTTAAGTAAAGATTGAATCCAATCTAAAATGTCCTCTATCATGCCTTCTATAGAATTAATGAATGATGCAAATCAATATGGAAATTTGGTTATTAAAAAAATGTTGTACCCAATTTATAGTGACCCTCATCATCCATCAATATGTTTAGTAAATGATGTAAATCGAAGGATGTGTCTTAATGATATACTCATGACGCATTTAAAGCAAATGATTGCTTCATTGTGTTGAGATATGGAAATCTGATTACTAAAAAAAGCTGAACCCAATCTAAAAGGTCTTCCATCACCTCGTCTATCGGATTAATGAATGATGTAAATCGAGAAAGTATATCCGATTATTCAGTTAACTCGTGTTGCCTCTAAACATTTTTACTGCAAATGGTTGTCCATGCAAGATTTAAATTGCCACACTTTAATTAGACTAGATTGCCACTATAATATTCAAACTTTTTAACCTTTGAGTTGTGTTCTGAAAACTATGGAAATTTAAATATTAGGTCTATAATATGTGATTTTTAAATCAGGACCATTCAGTTTTAAATCATATTTCTTCATATGTGTGATCTTCAAATGTGTAGATATCACATACAAATTCTCTCCAAAATACTAAATAGAGTTGATGCTTTGTGTCTAGTAGATTTCCATTGATTCGTATGTTTTTAAAGTTATCATGCATAAAATTCCAGACTCTATTGCAGTATGTTGTTGGCGATAACGATGACTTCGGTTGTTCCGGTGATGATTTTTATTTTCTAAAAAACAAAATATTTCGTTCATTATCTGTAAGAATTGATGTAAGAACATAATGAAGGGGAGAGAGTCCCCAATTACAATAACCATGACTAGAAAAACCTAGTTTTGCTAGCAGGTGGGCTGACGTTTTCCAGATTTTACTAATAACCTTGAAATAACCCCGAGAGCAAATATCATTGATTCCAACCCCAAGGGCACCAAGCATAGAAAAGTCCTCGTCCTTATATAACATTCTACTTATACACTAAGCCAAATCATATTCAATTTCCAATCTTGGGCAGCCATACTTGAAGATTACAGTTTAGTTTTCTAGTTTGTATAAATTTTAAGCTGGTCAATGACTATATGCACAAGACATATGTCATGTTATAAGAAAAACGTGTCAATATATGAAATTTTGATTGATTATTACCAAGAGTAATTGACGCAAAACACTCCTATGTGTAGGTCAACATTGAGGCTTGCCCCTTTATCTTCAAATTTTGCATTTTTACCCTCTATCTTCTATAAAAGTTTGCAAGAAACACCCTTTTTGAATTTGGGGTTAAATTTAACGGGAAGAAGGCGCGTGCTTTGCAATCTCCGTCAACCTGTGCAAACAAAAAAACCTTTATTTCCCCAAAATCCCCATTAATTCGACTACCAACCCCATTTTTTAACCCCTTGTTTTTTAACTCGAAGCTTTTAACTAAAAATACACCTATTTTTCGAAGTGACATCTTGAGCACAATTATCGCCGACGTCAGTAGACACTCGACGGTGACAGAAACCACTATTCTGTTGATATAGAAGAAATCGAAATAGGAAACTAGGTTTTTGTAGAGGAGAGGGAAATTAGAAGTCAACAACGATTGGGAATTCACGAATTGGAAATTAACCGAGGATCAGGAATCAACTAAGTTTAGGGTTGGGAATGAATGAATTAATTGGGGTTGGTAGTCGAATTAATGGGTTGGGAATCAATGGGGATTTTGGGGATATAATTAAAAAAAAAGGTTTTTTTGTTTGCTCAGGTTGAGAGTGCATAGCACTCGCCTTCTTCCCGTTAAATTTAATCCCAAATCAAAAAGGGTGTTTCTTGCAAAATTTTATAAAAGATAGAGGGTAAAAATGCAAAATTTAAAGATAAGGGGCAAGTTTCAATGTTGACCCAAACATAAGGGTGTTTTGCGCCAATTGCTTTTATTACCAATATTGAGTAGCATAATCATTGAACATCATAAAATTCCTTATAGCTTTGTGTTCTTGATTTGCATGTTGTATTGTTTAAGCTTCAATCTTGTATTTTAGTTGATTTTGCAGAAATGACGGGTATATCTTCTATGTTTCGTGTTAAAAAACGCAAACAATATATTTTTAATGCAAAACTCAAATTAAGAACGAATCGTTAAAATATAATTCAATCGAATTAAGTTTACGATCTTCATTTTCTTCATAATATTAGATGTCAATTTTGTATTCAATATAATTTAAACTATAGATACCAAATAAGGTTATCTAGTAACAGTTCACAATTAATGCCGTATATGATGGGAAGTTATTGTGTGGTGAGAGATTTTGAGGTGAAGTGGACGGTGAAAACGATCGTAACAGCACATGTGTTAAAATACAAAATAAAGCGTGCATGTGAGAGTTGCCACACGGTATCTCCGCACTAAAAGGTGACACCACACAATAATAACCCCGTATATGATTCATAGGAGAAAGTTATTCGAGAAAATGTAATTTTAGATCATTAGAATGTACTTTATTTCATTTTAGGTGCGTATCGGATCGACATTTTTGCGTCCCGATGCAATTGTGTAGAAAAATTCACTGATTTTACACGTGCCCGGTGAAAAATTTCACGTGCACGTGCAATCCTTTTCCTTATATATATATATATATATATATATATATATATATATATTACTTTGCTTCAAAGCCTGGTGGAAATATCACACGCCCTGTTGGATTTTTTCGGGCCAAATCTAAAATTACAATTTTTTTTCTACACAATCGCGATTTATTGGGGGACGTAAAAAAATTCAGATCTCACACGACTTAAAATGAAATAAGAAGATTAATGATGACTCCAAAATTATATTTTCTCAATTTTCTTTGTCCTTCCCACCATTTTTTCTCCTTCATAAATACAAATATATATATATATATATATATATATATATATATATATATATATATATATATATATATATATATATATATATATATATATATATATATAATATTTTTTAGGTTACAAATATATTTTCATATACTATTACTAGTGAATCGTGAGTAGTGCAAAGCAGCGTGAGCTAACATAAATCGTTACTGCAACGATAACATCAAAGAATAGATCTCCAACGTGAAATAAATCGCGTAAAACTTTTAAACCGTAATAATTCAAGGCACATGACAAATAGAAAGAACCAAAACATATCACATTCTCTCGCAAGCTACGAAAGTCCGGTTTTACCGAGGAAAAAAGAAACAAATTGTAAGAAAAGGGAAAAATGAATCGAGAACTTACACATTTGATAAATAAAAAAAATACACGGTTTTTCAATTGTTGTGTCGAAATCGAATCAAAATCGAAAATTTTCGGTTGATTGAAATCTAAAACTGAATCCGCAATGTCTGTTGGAGGTAATAAAAATGAACCGTATCGAAATATACACTTTGTTGTGTATATTCAATTGTTGTGTCGAGATCGAAGCGAGAAATCGAAAATTTCCGGTTCATTGAAATTTAAAACTGAATCCGCACTGTCTATTGGAGGCACTAAAAATGAACCGTATCGAAATATATACTTTGGTTCGATTTACGTAACGTAGAGTCGAATTAAAAAATTTGGTTTATATATAACGCTACGAAATTCGGTTATTATCGTAAGGAAACCGAATAAATGATGCT